>CM033469.1:24367396-24507998 GCA_019447015.1 Hymenochirus boettgeri
TTCCCAGTGTTGACACAGCGAAAGATACCGACCTTGTAACCAATGTTATTTTATCTTACTACTACCAGTGTGACAATAAAAGAGACACATGTACCAATGCTCGATTTATCTTACTATACCAGTGGGGACATAAAAGAGACATCATGTACCAATGCTATTTATCTTACTTACCAGTGTGACAATAAAGAGACTCATGTCACCAATGCTTTATCTTACTACTACCAGTGTGACAATAAAGAGACATCATGTACCAATGCATTTATCCTTACTATACCAGTGTGACATAAAAGAGACCGCATGTACCAATGTATTTATCTTACTATTACCAGTGTGACAATAAAAGAGACCGCATTTACCAATGTTTATTATCTTACTACTACCATTGTGACAATAAAAGAGACATCATGTACCAATGCATTCTATCTTACTTTACCAGTGGGACAATAAAAGACACACGCTGTACACAATTTATTTATCTTACTACTACCAGTGTGACAATAAAGAGAACATCATGTACCAATGTTATTCATCTACTAGTACCCAGTTTGACAATAAAAGAGACCGCATTACCAATGTTATTTATCTTACTACTGCCAGTGTGACAATAAAGAGACTGCATGTACCAATTTTTTATCTTACTATTCCACAGTTTGACAATAAAAGAGACCGCATTTACCAATGTTTATTTATCTTACTACTACCAGTGTGACATAAAGAGACTGCATGTACCAATGTTGTTCATCTTACTAGTACCAGTTTGACATAAAAGAGACCGCATTTACCAATGTTTTTATCTTACTACTACCAGTGGACAATAAAGAGGCTGCATGTACAATGTTATTTATCTTACTACTACCATTGTTGACAATAAAGAGACTCATGTACCAATGTTATCATCTTACTATTACCAGTTTTGACAATAAAGAGACCCGCATATTAACCAATGTTATTTATCTTACTACTACCAGTGTGACAATAAAAGAGACTGCATGTACCAATGTATTTATCTTACTACTACCAGTTTGACAATAAAAGACCGCATTTACCAATGTTATTTTATCTTACTATTACCAGTGTGCAATAAGAGACCGCATGTACCACTGTTATTTATCTTACTATTATCTTATTTAATCTCATTATTTTTTAGCTGGTGATTATGATTTTTTTTATCCCCACATAATCTCAAGGATAGATGACACAAAATCCAAGGATAGATACACTTAATGTAACGGATAGGTACACATAATATAAGATAGTTACACAAAATCCAAGCATAGATACACATAATGTAAGGATAGATACCATAATTAGAGATGGTCGAACTATTGAAAGTTCGGTCCGTTTCGAACTTTCGAAACTATTGTAAAAGTTCGAAAGTTCGAAAACGGACCCATTAAGTCTATGGAGGCAATAGTTTCGAAAAGTTCAAGTCAATACAACTAAAATATTAATGGTAACTTAATGTAAATGGCTGTGGGACCTGGGAAATGGTCTGGGGAGCATGTTCCAATATCCAGGACTTAGTAAAATCGCATTTTACTCTCACGCACGCTACTTTCGAGCTTTTCGTTCGGTCCGAAACGTTCGGGTAACATGGACATTTTACTCGCAGATTTCGATACTCGCGTATAGGCTGTAATGGAGACTTTACTCGCAGATTCGATGTTCGCCGCCTAGATACCATGTACACATTCTATTATTACTCGCGGATTCGATACTCGAACGTTCGAACATTAGATAAATCATCGAAAGTCCGGGAAATATCGAAAGTCCGCGTCCGAGATGTTTCGAGAGTCCGTCCGTTCGAAACTCGAACAGTAGTGATAGATACACATAATGTAAGTAGATACACATAAGTACGGATAGATAACACATAATGTAGGTAGATACACATAATGTAAGTGATCACAAATGTAAAGGGTAGATACACATAATGTAAGGGTAGATCACATAATTCGTGATACACTAATGAATTATAGGTAGATATCACTAATGTAAGGGTAGATACACATAATTTAAGGTAGATACACATAATTAAGGGTAGATACACATAATGTAGGTAGATACACAAATGTAAGGTAGATACACATAATGTAAGGTAGATACCATAATGTAAGGATAATACACATAATGTAAGACACATTACCATAATGTAAGGTATACATAAGTATTAAACATATAATGTAAGGTAGATACACATAATGTAAGGTAGATATACATAATGTACGGTAGATACACACAATGTAAGGTAGATACACATAATGTAAGTAGATATCCATAATTTACGGTAGATACACATAATGTAAGGTAGATACACATAATGTAAGGTAGATACACATAATGTAAGGGTAAGGTAGATACACATAATGTAGGTAAGATTTACACATATGTAAGGTAGATACACATATTATAGTAGATACAACATATGTAAGGTAGATACACATAATGTAGGTAAGGTAGATCCACTAATGTACGGGTAATATACACATAATGTAGGTAGATCACATATGTAAGGTACGTAGATATACACCTAATGTAGGTATACCCCATACTGAAGGTATATACACATAGTGTAAGGTAGTATACACATAATGTAGGGTACATACACACTAATGTTAAGGGTAATACGCACATAAGATTAAGGGCTAAGAGGTAGATACACATATTCAAAGTATAAAGGTAGTAATACACATAATGTAAGGGGTAAGATTAGAACCATAATTAGGTAGATACACCTAATGTAAGGTAGATACACATAATGTCTAATGTAAGGTAGTATACACATAATGTAAAGGGTAGATACACATAATGTAAGTTGGTAGATTACACATAAGTGTAAGGTTGATACACCAATTAGTAAGGTCGATACACATAATGTAAGGGTAATACACATAATGTAAGTCGGGTAGATTACACATACATGTAAGGGGATACACATACATGCTAGGTTGATAACAATAATGTAAGTAGAGTACACCATAATGTAAGGGTAGATACACAATTAAGCGGTAGATCTAATGTACGGTAGATACACATAATGTAAGGTAGAATACACATAATGTAAGGGTAGAATTCCTACATAGGATAGATACCAAGTGTAAGTACGATAACAATTACGGGTAGATACACATAATGTAAGGGTAGATACTACACTAATAGTAAGTAAGGGTAATGCACATAATATAAGGTAGATACACATAGTAAGGGTAGATACACATAATGTAGGGTAGATACACATAATGTAATGGTAGATCCACAGATACTAGGTAGATACACATAATGTAAGGTAGATCTACACATATAGGTAAGGTAGATCACATAATTTAAGGTAATCCCTCATACAATCTAAAAGGATAGATACACATAGTGTAAGGTAGATCACACATAATGTAAGGTAGATACCACATAATTTACGGGTAGAGGTAGAACACATAGATGATCAGTTAGCATACCATACATTCTATAGGAAGGATATCACATATTAAGTGTAACTAGTAAGTGTGTATTACACATAGTCGGGATACTGTGAGTACCCATATGTGTTAGAATCACATATTATGTAAACATGTAAGGTAGATACACATAATTTAAGTGGAAGGTAGATAACATTGTTCACATAATGTAAGGTAGATACACATAATGTAATGTAAAGTTAGATACACATAATGTAAAGTAATATCGACTAATACCACCTAATTTAAGTGGTAACCGTAAGTTAAGTAGATACCCATATATGTATTATCATGGTAGATACACATAATGTAGGTAAGATACACATCCATGTAAGTGTCTAAGGCTACGCATATCACATAATGTCGGTAGCATACACATACATGTACACGGGTACTATTACACCAGAATGTAGCGTAAGGTTAGATACACATAAGTAAGCTAGATACCCATAATGACGGTGTAGATACCACATAAATGTAAGTGTAAGTCGTAAACTACACATAATGTAAAGTAGATACACCTATGTAAGGTAGATACCATAATGTAAGGTTCGATAACCATAATGTAAGGTAAGGTAGATATACACATAATGTAAGGTGATACATACAGATCTACTTGGATAGATACACATACTGTCAAGGTAGATACACATAATGTAAGGTAGAATATCCACATAATGTTAGGTAATACAATATACTGTAAGGTGAGATACCCATAATGTTAATGTAAGGTAGCTACACATAATGTAGGTAGGATACATACAATCTAAGGATAGATACACAGACAGTGTAAGGTAGATACCCATAATGTTAGGTATATACACATCATGTTTCAGGTAATCCACATAATTTAAGGTAGATACACATAATGTAAGTGTAATGTAGATAACCTAATGTAAGGTAATCATACAATCTAGGATCTATACACATAATGTACGGTAGATCCCAGAATAGTAAGGTAGATACCATAATGAAGGTAACACACTAGCCCATAATCGTTAGGAGATACAATAATAATGTTAATGTAACATACACATAATGTAAGGCTCTCGCTACACACCATGCATTGCGACTATCCGAGGCAGCTAGCCACCCAAGTCACCCACATAATGTTAAGGTAGATACCCATATGAAGGATAGATACCATAATGTCAGGGTAGATACACATCATGTAAGGCAGAGCACATAATGATCTGTACGAGGGGTATTACACCTAATGTCAAGGTAATATACGCTGCGATCCCGTACCTGTTAGCTATAGTCATCAGCCCCCAGGTGCAGTCACGATCGAACGTAACACACAGAGGAGAATACACACTAGGGCATACCTAATGAAGTGTACATCAAATAACACATACAACGGTAGTCGAAGGGGTGGACATCAATAAGATACACTGGACATAGATAACACATACATAGTAAGTAGAGACACCTACAATGTAAGGTAGATCACATATGTACGGGGATTACACATAATTATCCGGTACGATTACCACATCACTCTGTACTTCGCCTAGATACACATCGTTACGCCAGAATACCGAATGAAAGGTATATCCCATCACTAATGTAAACAATGTTAATAGATCACCAAGACAATCTAAGGAGTAGGATACACATAACTTGTCTAAGTAGCATACCAACTCAATGGTCAACCACGGTCGATCACCCCCATTAGATCGCAATCCGAGGTCGCACGGGTGTACACCGATTGACGTACACGAGTTAGTCTATCTCTACAGGAGATAGTGAATGTCGCCCAGCAAAAGGTGTAGACGGGAATAGACTGTCACACCTACCCGAGGTAATAGATTAACG
Organism: Hymenochirus boettgeri; assembly: GCA_019447015.1. Lineage (NCBI taxonomy): Eukaryota > Metazoa > Chordata > Amphibia > Anura > Pipidae > Hymenochirus > Hymenochirus boettgeri. Next base: position 24,372,667 of record CM033469.1, read on the forward strand.
CCCATACTACCGACAGTGACCCTAAAGCCCTTCATAACCGTGTAGATCACCGCCTAGTGGTAATACAACAACAGTATCACTCTGATCACAACCTGGACAGGTAACAGCACCCACATAGTGTCAGGTAGATACACATAGTGTTAAGGTAGACCTACACATTACTCAACTAGCCGTGTAGGGACACTACGATGCAAACATGATAACTTTGTAAGGTAGCATACAACGACCAATTGTCTAGGAGGCCTCGCGATAGCAAACTAGACCCATGCCGTTGCTGCGCAGTAGAGTACACATCGACTGTAAGGTAGTCTCTTTACACTAGATGTAAGTGTAGATACACATACATGTACAGGTAATCAGCTAAGGTGGTAATCCCTAATGTCAAGGTCAAAGCAGGGCCGATACTGTACCACACGAGATAACACGCTCACGACCCGTCCTGATACACATATGTAAGGGTAGATACACATCATGTAAAGGTAGATACACATAATGTAAGGGTGTACACATAATGTAAAGGCAGATACACTAATGAGTAACGCAATACACATAATGAGAGAAGCGCATAGATACCCAAATGGACGGTAGATACACATAATGAAGGTAGATACACATAATGTAAGGTAAAATACCCATAATGTAAGATGGATAGGGCACATAAGTCCGTAAGCTACACATGGGAATGTAGTTAGATAACCCATAATGTAGGGTAGATACACATACTGTTAGGTAGATACACATAATGTAAGGATAGATTACACATAATGTAAGGTAGATACACATAATGTAAGGTAATACACATAAGTACGGGTAGATTACACATAATGTAAATGTAGATACACATACGTAAGGTAGATACACATAACTGTAAAAGGTAGATACCCAATAATGTAAGATAGATCACATAATGTAAGGATAGAGCACATAATGTAAGGTATATACCCATAATGTAAGGTAGATACACATAATGTAAGGATAGATACACATAATGTAAGGTAATATCACATAATGTAAGGTATATACACATACGGTAAGGTAATACACTAATGTAAAGGTATATACACATAATGTAAGGTAGATACACAGACGTAAAGTAGATACTCATAATGTAAGGTAGATACACATAATGTAAGGGTATAAGATTACACATAATGTAAAGGTAGATGCACTATGTACGGTAGATACACATAATGTAAAAGGTAGATCCTCATAATGTAGTTAGATAACCATATGTCCGGTAAGATACACATCAATGTAGGTAGATACCCATAATGTCAGCTAATACACATAATGTAAGGTATATACACTAATGTAAGGATAGATACACATAATGTAAGTAGATACACCTACTATAAGTAGATACACATAATGTAGGTAGATACACTATTGGTTAGTATTACACATAATGTCAGGTAGATACACATATTGTACGGTAGATAACATAATGTAAGGTAAGATACAGCATAACTGTAAGGGTAGATCACATAATGAAGGGTCGATACACATCATGTAAGGTATATACACATAGTGTAAAGGTATATACACAAATTGAAAGGTAGATACACATAATGTAAGGGTAGATACCCATATGTCAGGGTAGATACACATAATGTGAAGGGTAGATACACATAAGTAAGGTAGAGTACACATAGTGTAGTTATATACCATAATGTACAGGTGTAGATACCATAGATGTAAGGATAGAGACACATAATGTAAGGTGCATACACATAGTGTAGGTAGATACACATAATGTAGGTAGATACACTAATTTCGGTAGATCACAAATGTCAGGTAGAATACACATAAATGTTAATGTAGATACACAAGTGTCAGGTTAGATACACATAATGTTCATGTATATACACATAATGTAAGGTATATACAACACCTAATGTAAGTTAATCACACCATAGTGTAAGGTAGATACACTAATGTACGGTAGATCCAATAATAATGTTAGGTATATCCACATATGTAAGGTCATAACACATAGTTGTAAGTAGATACACATATGTAAGGTAGATACACATAATGTCATTAAATACACATAGTGTAAAGGTAATACACATAATTTAAGGTAGATACACATAATGTACGTATATACACATAAAATGTAAGGGTAGATAACACATACTGTAAGGTAAACACATAATAATGTAAGGTAGATACCCATAGTGTAACGGTAGATACCATAATGTAAGGTCGATACACGTAGATGTAAGGCTAGATGCACAATTGTAAGGTAGATACAGCATAGTGGAAGGTAATCCACCTAAGTACGGTAGATACACTATGTAGGTAATACACCTAATGTAAGGTAGATACACATAATGTAAGGTAGAATACACATAGTGGTAAAGTTAGATACACATAATGTAAGGTAAATACACATATATTTAAGTAATACACTAATGTAAGGGTAGATACCATAGTTTAGGTAATACACATAAGGTAAGTAATACACATAACGTAAGGTAGATACACATAATGTAAGGAGATACACATAGTGTAAGTAATACACATAATGTAAGGTAGATACCACATAAATGTGGTAGATAACTAGTGTAAGGTAGATACCATAATGTACGGTAGCTACAACACATAATGTAAGGTAGAGACCAAAATGTAAGGGTAGATACACATAATGTAAGGTAGATACAGCATAATGTGTTGATACACCTTTGTAAAGGTAGATACACATAATGTAAGGTAGATCACATAATGTAAGGTAGATCCACATCATGTAAGTAATCACATGTGTAAGGTGATACACAATATGTAAGGTAGATCACCTAATTTAAGGTAATCCCTAATCGTAAGTATATACACATAGTGTAAGGTAGATACCCATAAGTAGGTAGATACACTATGTAAGGTAGATACACATAACGTAAGGAGATACCATAACGTAAGGTAGATACCCATAACGTACGGTATATACCATCATGTAAAGTAGATACCATAATGTAAAGGTAGATAGCACATAGTGTAAGGTAGATACACATATGTACGGGTAGATACCATAATGTAAGGTAGATACACATAATTTAGGTAGATACACCTAATGTTACGGTAGATCCACATAATGTAAGGTAGATACCTAGTGTACAAAGTAGATAACACATATGTTAAGGATCGATACACATAATGTAGGATCGATACACATAATGTAAAGGTAGATACACAAATGTACGGTAGATACCATAATGTAAGGTAGATACACTAATGTACGGTATGATACCCCTAATGTAAGGTATACATACCATAATGTAAGGTATATATTATAATCTAAGGATATATCCTGAGAACCATTTAATTAACACAAACTTTTCTACTGACTATAGCTTGAGGTGCTATTAGGATCACTGCTCTAAATGACCAAGAGATGGTCTGACAGTCCTCTGGGAGGGTGGCACATGGTGGATATGTTTTAAAAAAGGTAAATACAGCCTAATGGCTTTAATTTATTGAGGCCAGAAAAGCATTTCTTCTAGGGTTTTTTTCACAGTATTTAAGTCTTCCTGTGACTAACAAGGTGATTAGTTCTTATTCTAAAAAGCTGGTACACTCATGATTCCATTGACCAACCTATAGTTCAGTTTATCGGTCATCGGGGCTGAAATCATTGGCATTGGTTTTGGACGGACCAAATGCTGCAGCTCTTTTGCCGCGACTGTCAGTCCTTCTCCTGGCCACCGTCGGATTTCCAGGAGGAAATCTCCCCATTTGTACATCTATTAAGACATTGAGAATAATAAGTGTAAGGATCTTAGTGGGAATTCCATTTCCCGCACCTTGGATATCTCCTACTTCAATCGCCCACCCCACAGTATCAGCACCGACTGTGCTGCTTCTTCTAACTCTTATTTCCCTCCCATCTCCGGCTATTAATGTAACAGACTTTCCGGAACAGAAATCATTTACTTGCACTGGGTGTGTGGTGTAAATAATTGGGTAACGTGCCGGGCTGGAGTAATGAAGTCTGCAGACCATTAAAACTTCAATCAATAAAGAAATGAAGTTTTGCATCCTTCCCCACATCAGTTCTATGGTGAACTAACCCTTAATTCATTGGCCTTTTAGCTTTTGTGAATAAATTTCCTCTCAGCTGCTCCATGTGCTAAATACAAGGGAGGGGGGGGGTATCAAAGAGGCTATTAAAACTACATTTCTGTAGGAATTGTCATTACGGATCCAAATAACGAATGTCCTTTGTGTCACAGCCAGGGTTTTTCCTTTCAAACACCTTGTAATTCCCAACTCTATGTCTGCTTTTTTACTTCTAATAACACACCTATCGCAATGGCTGACTCACTGTTTCAAGTATGGAGCCTACGAAGCAGCTACTGTAAATGGTACCAACGGTAGTATGTGAATGATAAAGAGCCCTCATCACACACTTAAGACATCTCCTGCTATACTTTCAGGCTCACTGTCCACGCTCCCCAACCTACCATGACCTTGCCCAATCACTGTGAGCCAGGAGATAGCAGCACAATGAAAGAATCCTGTCAAGTTATTCCCTTTGCAGCCCACACTGATATTAACGGGTTGCAAACTGTTTTTTCCGATAAGTTCGAAGTAGAAGGAAAGGGGTATGAAAACCAATGCCATGATTGGTGTTTAGAGCTATGTACATAACATCGTCAGTTTAGCATGTGGAAGGAAAGTGAAAGTGAGTACTATTATTTTCTATTCCTGGGTTCCTCGGGTCCAAACTAAGCCATGGAGAGAAAAACATAATGGTGTGGGTAGAAGCCCAAATTGATGTTGGCTGGACCTAGTACAATGGTAGTTATAAAAGAGAAATGCTTTCCTAGAAACGACCATAGCCAGTGAAGTAACGGATCACGGCCCCCCAGCACAACGATGATTTTGCCTCTGCTTTATCTACAGGCAGTTTTCTGGGCGGCCTGGTATCTGTCATAGGGAGATACAGTTGGCAAGGAATCTGCTCCCTAGTAACCTTTACAAAAAACAAAACGGCCAAGACACCACAACGCCGCGTGGCCGTAGGCCAATTGCCAATCCAGAAAGGTGGTTGGGAAGCACATATACGTTTGTAGTATACAGAAAAAAGAAAACTAAACCATCATCCCTTTCGAGAAGGATCTCTAGCTGCAAACAATTTCTTTCTACTGTTTTCTATTGTTCACGCTGTTTCCAGATCTTCAGCACCAGGAACCCACCCACAAGAGATTAATTTCCCAAAGGAACCAATTTCGCTTCAGATATCTTGTCAAAGTAAATTGAGTTTTCAGCACAGGCCTTGGTTTCTTCCATCTGACCGTCCCCAGATTAAACCGCTTCAAGTATAATTATTTTGATTTTTGTCTGCTGGTAAGCGCCACCAACCACCAGATTGCAAAGAAATCTTAAAATGGTGACGGGACGGTTTATCCGACAAGCTCTGTGTAACTATCATCCCTGTGATGTGTATTGTGTGTGGGGGGGACTTAAAACGCCGTCTTTGTACGGTGAACAAACGAGATTATCAGACCGTGGCACGTCAAAGGAAATGTGGGAATTGTTACCTCTCTTATACAGAAACAGTGCACGTTCACTATTGTAAAATGATAGATAATGCCACTTTATCTTGGCTTTCAGATTTCCGTCGCCTAACAAGAAAAGTCCGTCCTGACAGCCGGGTTTCACGCAACAACTGTCCTTTTCTGATACTGCCGGTTGGAACCCAATGGATCGTAATGTTTCTTATTTTTTTATTGTATTTTCGAACATTCGGGTAAATTTTCCATTTTTCTATTCAATTTTCCATTTTTTCCTAATATGTTGATTTTATTTTTCGCTAAAGTTCCGACTTTGTAAAATTCTATAGTATCTGCGGATTCTCTAAAAACCAGGCAGCACTGGAGTTTGAAAACGGGAGACTCACGTGTTTTGAGACTCAACGGAACCTACACGGCTTAAAGGTCAAGTCCAGTCCTAACATGAAAACTTACATACATGTAAAGCACCCCCCAAAACCCTAAACGTAATAGTTTTGATATGTGAAATATATACAATCTAACCGAAATCCTGCACAAGTGCTGTTTCCCCTGTTTCTTCTTGCTCCTAAAGGTTCTCCATTAGTAACTGTCATTGGATGGAGTTGACAGTTGACAATCACAGCCAATGACCATGTTTATCCCCTGGTCCCCCTGCCTCTTCTGAGCAGCCGCGTGCTCATTACCGCTCAGTACAGGTTTTCTAAATTGCTACAGTTTCCATGAGGCAAATCCAGAAGCAATAGCAGGCATACATAATGAATCATAGGCAACATGATATCTCAACAATTTTAAAGAGCCATTCATATTCTAAAGATGTTCTTATAGTTGGTCCTGTAAGTTTTTTGAGAAATCATAACAATGCTGCAGATTTCTGTCTTTTACAGAGTGATCATGGACCCACATAAATGTTAAACACATGCTTCAAGTAATTCAATCAGTTCCTACCCAAAACAGCTGTCCAATTAAAGGGCATGTCCCCAACTGGTGACTTAACAAACAGTTAATCTCCCCTCCCCAGTTCATACACTTTTACCAGCTAGTTAATGATTTCCCCTTTCTGGCAAAGTATCGTACCTCCTTCCCTCTACCCAATGAGCTTTTTTATAAGCTGAGTTTGGTAGTATTTTTCCCCCCTGTTGTTCCTTTCATATTGAAATCAGAATAATCAATTTCATCAACCCAAATAATCAGAAGTTTTTTTTGACTGTAATTTTCCCAATTTTCCAACCCCATTTTTTTAACTTCTTGCTTTTGGAACATACTATGTTGGTTCTGTATGCACTGTTTTACCTTGAACCTACTACAAACGCGGTATTGGAAGTTAGAATTCCTGCAACTATATAATACTGTGCCGTTAGTCAGAACATGGGCATTTGCATACTAAACCACATTATTATAAGTCTTTGACTTAAGCCAATCAGGGGAAGGCCCCTACATCACGTCCTGGGCCTGAACTATCCTGCAGCTCCTTCTCAATACAAATCTCTATATCCCGCTTCAACTACGTTCCAACAGTAGCAAGTTTTTTCTTTCTGCCCTTACACTAAACCCTGCTGTCCTGCCTGTGAATGCTCTGTAACAGAAGGGAAATTAGATTAGAAAACTCCCCCACTAGTGCTGCAGTTTTAAGGGGGTTTTAACTGCAATTTTTATTTTCATATTGAACTCATAGTCCCTCTATCTGCATTTCTCTGAAGCTTTCTCAGCGTTCAGTGCTGCAAATATTATTGGCCTACTAAATCAACATGAAGTTTTCCCAACGGGGCACATTTGTCCATGGTGTGATATCTGCTTGTAGCATGTGATCAGCGTGTAGACACGTGAGTAGCTTCTGTTTGCCATAGCAACCTCTCAACTGTCAATAATTTTATGTCATGTTAGGTACTTCTTGTCTTTCCCACCTTAAAGGGACGCTATACTGAAAAAAACTGACTTTTCATCATCTTAATCATAATGGGAATACATGTCAGTAGCACTGACTCTAAGTTGTGTGTGTTGTGCATGCCTTCAATCCTCAAATGTTTTGATAAGGAGCAGTACCTTCCTCCTCCTTCCTTTTAACCACTTCCCAATTCCATCTGACCTGACTGTTTTCCCACAAATCACTGTCAAACTGCAACACAGCAGTACAACATTTCCTCCTACTACAGCAAAACAGAAAAATAGTTGACAGCTGAAATTTAAATGTTTTTAGATTGATCTCTAAGATAGGGGGCAGGATCAATAAAAACATTATACAGTGGTGGTTGGGAAGAATTATAGTTTCCAGAAATGATCAATTTAGAAATAACTTTTTTTTTAAGCCCTTTAAGTTTAAGTGGTATGCTCCTCCCCTGGGAGAGAGGAGGAAAAGAGGGCCAGGTTATGTCACGCAAGCTACGGAAAGCAGGAGGTTTTTACTTCTGAGCAAAATAATTTCTCGCTTGAAGGAAATGCTACGGCTTTTATTTTAAACCCTAACTTTGTTGCTCTTAAAAAAAGAAACCACTTCACTATAATAAAGCCCACACTGGCACATATTACCATGTCAAGTACTAGTTAAGATTGTGTCTATAGGGCCGGTATACTGGTAGGACCTGTGGTGATTTGACATGCGGCAACCATTTTAAACTGGATCTAATCGGAGCTGTGGTAAATCGGATATCATGCTTTAACTAATAAACCCTAGAACTCTGTCCCTCTCATAAGAGGTTGTTATTAATACAATGGTACATTCCGGGGGGAAACCAGCACCTTTCTCTGTGTGTACATATCAGACATGGACCCAATAAAAATAGCCGGTTCCACCTATTCAAATAACCTTCTCATTTCCCCCATTTTGGTAGTCATCTTTATTCCCCATAAAAAAGGTGGACTATCAGGCCAGGGCAGGCTTAAGGGGAGAAGTGAGAGCAGATTAACACCCACTTCTATATTATCATCATCTGCATCGCAGAAATCATAGTGCAGCGACAGTCGGGACACTTTTTGGCAGATTAATGCTGGATCTTATTAGGACAAACGGCGGTTTACATTGGAAATGTTGGGGAGGTAAACTCTGTCAGTGACTGATGCTACAAACTGGTAGAGACTCATTCACTGCTTGTTTTCCGTTTTGCACATTTTTGGTGGCCATGGACTGTTAATTTGGTAAATAGAGCAACCCTGTCCACGTACGGGCGTTTCATATGGCGGGAAGTGATTGCAGGCTGTGCTTACTGTACGAGGCAAAGCTGCACAGCGTTTTTTTTTTTTTTACAGTTGGAAAGTATCTGATGAAAATCCAGGACTATATACATATAAATATAGGGGTATCTATCCGTAATATCCATGATAGATAGATAGATAATCGAGAGATGGCTAGATGTAGATAGATATATAGATCGCATCGATAGATAGATCGATCAGATAGATAGATAGATCCATCAGATACTACTCGTCGATGGATGGCTGGATGGATGTATGGATTGATTGATGGTCTGATGGATGGATGTATGGATTGGATAGACTTAGCTAGATATCTAGATCGGTAGGATACGATAGATAGATAGATAGAATAGATAGACTAGATACGATTCAGCATCCACTTAGATCGCTAGTAGCTCGATCGCTCGCTGGATGGCATGGATGCTGGATGGCCTGGACCTGGCTGGCTGAGATGCTGAGCTGATGCTCGGTAGACTAGGTAGAACTCTCTAGGATGCCGATAAGCTCGACTAGCTCATCCATCTCTCTACGCTTGCCTAAGATCGATCGGCTCGATCTCTAGATCGCTCGATCGATGCACTGGATGGCTGGCTGGCTGGCTGGCTGCTTCTGGCTGGCTGGCTGGCTGGCTATCTTCGCTGGATGGCTGGAGGGATGGCTGGCTCGGGCTGGCTGGCCTGGCTCGCTAGCTCGCTCTCTCGCTCCGGTCAGAGCTCGCTCGCTCGCTCGATGCTCGCTCTACCTCTGCCGTGCCTGGCTGGCGTTGTGCTGCTCTGCGCCTGGCTGCTGGCTGGCTGGCTGGCCGGCTGGCTGGCTTGCTGGCTGGCTGGCTGGCTCGCTGCTCGCTCGGTCGCCCTCGGTCGTCGCTCGCTCGCTCCTCTAGCCTCCGCCTCGCTTGTCGCTCGCCCCGCTCCTAGGCTTGCCTCGTCCTAGCTACACTGGGGGCGGTTGCTTGTCTTTCACAGGCCCCGCTGCACCTCTTTTTTTTTTTTTTTCCCGTTTGGTCCTCCGACTAAACCGAGCCTCGCCTGGATGTCTGATAATTGATGGAGGGCATAAGATGAATATATAGAAGCTCGTAGATCATAGATATATAATATAGATAGATTAATAATGGCTAGTTGGCTCGCATAGATAGATACCACATAGACATCGATGCATGCTCTCCTCAGATCGCTGATCACTCAGCTCGCTCGCTCGGACCTAGCTCGAATACTAGATCACTGATGCTCCGACTCCGGATGGATGCTCGCTCTCGCTGGCCGGCTTGATAGCTAGAATAGCACAGAGCGATCTGATAAGAGCTAAATCGATAGATAATACATAGTCGTCACTACGATAGATCAGATAGATAGAATGCGGTATGGATGGATGGATGATAGGTATAGATATGTAGGTACGGTCGGTAGCCTCGATGCGCCTAGCTAGGCCTCGCAAATCGATCGATCCGACTAGCTTAGCTTCTCCTTCGATAGCTCGATACGTAGCTAGCACTCGATCGAGATCGCTGTGGCTCGCTGCCTGGCTCGCTCGCTGGCTCGCTGGCTAGCTAGCCTGGCTAGGCGTATCTCCGTCCGATCTCCCGCTTCGCTCGCTCCTCGCTCGCCTCGCAATCCTCGCTCGCTCGCTCCAGCATCGCTCGCTGGATTGCTGGGCTGTGCTTTTCCCTTTCCCCCGGCCCACTGCCCGGCTTTTTTTTTTTATCTTTTACAGTGGCCCGCGGCGCCTTCCCGGCCTCCTCGCCCTCTACATATCGGGGGTCATCTATACGTATATCCACCCCAGAAGATAGGATAGATAGATGAGGATAGATAAGATAAACAGCAGGCATATATTGGATGGATGGATAGAATAGATAGATAGATAATAGATCGATCGATCGATCGATATGATAATAGATCGATCGATTAGACATCGCTGCAGCTCTAATGTTTAGTGGCTAGTTGGATAGTTTGTGATACTCTATTCTAGATAGATAGATAGATAGATAGCCGCTCTCTATACTCTCTCGCTAGCTCTCTCGGTCAGCTCGCTCTCTCACTCGAGCCGCTCAAGCTACTCTCGAGATCGCCGCTCGCATAAGATCACATCGTAGACATCGCTAGCTCGAAAATGATAGCTGGATGGATGCATGGTGGATGGATGGACAGATCTAGATAGACAGATGCTAATACCCATAGCTATATAATAGATCGATAGCATAGATAGACTCGATGCACATGAGATAACTAAATGGAGATAGATAGAGAGAAAGAATAAGACCTACGGTAATATAGATCATAGGGGTTGGCAGCATTTATTATACACATAAATATGCAACTTGATGGACCGATTATGGTGAGTGAAATGAGAAATCCCTACCCATTCCGTCATAATATTTTTATCTGAACTCCACGTTAAGCCCCTAGGGGCAACAGCTGACCTCTGGGGGGGAATGTAATAGTAATTATACTAATTGCAATTGGATCAGCTCATAGAATCCAGTCTTGTTCTCATTGTAGGCCAGTGCATTGCTATGACATCATACACACGGCCGATACGAACCCAACTCAACTGCTGCAACCCTAGCGAGCTGTGACCCATTCATGTCCATGGCATAGATTGTCTCCAGCTTTTGGAGGATATGTACAGATTTATTTTAATAATTCTCCCAGCCCGGATGAGGAATTATCCACCCTACTTCGATTTCCTGGTAAGGCCGTGCAAATGAGTCACAGCCAATGGCTTATGGCCATTAACGTCAAGCCTTTTTCTCCCTGCTTGCTATGATGTAAGAGCACATGCAGCAGTAAGAAGGAGGCCGCATTAATTAACAGCATGTGAGTAGCGAACGCACTGGGGGTTTTTGGAGGTTGCCCTTATCACTATCAAAATTTTTTTTGTTGAACGGGGGAGGACTTCCCTTGAAGTGGGATTTTATGCTTATTTGTGTTTTTAGGGGGTGGTTTTCAGATTCTGGGTATAAAGAACTTGGGTTTAGTTCACTGTAAATTAGTTCCCATTCTTTTTATCAGTATCCATGGAATTCTTTATAAGGGGGTAGGAAAGGGCTTATAAGACACGTTCCCGGTACCACCGCGCACTGCCAGAAGCAATGAATAAGAGAGTTTGTACCTAGAGCCCTTGTATTCAGTTTCCATAATCCACAGTAAAGTCTCCAGAGCTTTATTCTGATCTCTTCACTACCTCTGGGACCTCAATCTGGCTGTTTAAGAGAACTGACAGCGTCAGAACTTTACTCTATGGAAGAAGAAAAAAAAGACCAGCAGAGAAAAATGACAAAAGCGTACATTAATCACAGCAATCCCCTATACTGTTCCCCATCTAGTAATCCTGTACACCATTCCCCATATACTACTATCACTACCGTAACCATCCCATATACCAATACCTGTACCCAGTCCCCAGATACTATCCCGTACATCCACTCCCCTATAGTAATCCTGTACACCCATCCCCATATACTACTCCGTCACCAGTCCCCATATGTCATCCTGTATACACCAGATCCCCATATACTAAGCACTAATCCAGTACAACCAGTCCCATATACAATCCCGTACACCCGTCCCATATACTAGTCCCGTACAACACCAGTCTCCCCCTATACACTCCCGTACATCCAGTCCCATATACTAATCCCGTACACAGTCCTCCATATCTAATCCCCGTAAACACCAGTCCCCATATACTAATCCCTACACCAGTCCCCATAGCTAAGCCTGTACCCAGTGCCCATATACTATCCCGTAACACAGTCCCCATATACTAATCCTGTAACACCAGTCCCAATACTAATCCCGACACCAGTCCCCATAACACTAAACCGTACAACGCCATCCCCATATCCTAATCCCTTACACCAGTCCCCATATACTAGCCTGTACACCATACCCCATATACTCATCTCCATATACGGATCGCCTGTACCACCGATCCCGGTACCTAATCCCAATATACCTGATCTCCATGTACGTAGCCCTGGACACATATCCCGGTACACTAATCCCCTATACTGATCTCCATATACTGATCTTTACAATTAAATCCCTCTATACTGGATCTCCATATACTAATCCCGTACACTGATCCCCATACTTCAACACATCCCCATATACGATTCTCATAAAATAATGATCCCAATAGACTACTCCAATATACTGATCCCTGTACACTGATGCCCAGTAACTAATCCTCCATATACTGAAGCCTAGTACACTAATCCCCATAGACTGATCCCGTCAACAAACACCGATCTCCATATTCCAATCCCCATAGGGGGTTATGTTTCTCATACATAATAAAACCCGTACCGAATCCTCCCGCATATGCTGATTTCCATATACGATCCCTCACAAATCCCGTGTACACAAATCCCCATATACTGATCCCATATACTGATCCCTGTACCATAATCCCAGTACACAACTCCCATATCTGATCTCTATATACCTGATCCCTGTACACTGATTCTGGTACACTAATCCCCATATACTGATCTCCATATACTGATCCTGTACACTATCCCGTACACTAATCACCATCATAGACTGATCTCCATATCCTGATGCCCTTACCACATATCCTTGTAACGCTACTCCCCATATCTGATCCCATATACTGATCCCTGTACATCGTATTCCCATTACACTAATCCCCCTATCCTGATCTCTATATACTGATCCCTGACAATAACACTGCTTCTGTACACTACCCCATATCCTGATCTCCCCATATACTGATCCCTGTACCCATATCCCAGTACACACTAAATCCCCCTATACTGAATTCTCTATATCCTGATCCCTGTCCACGATTCTGGTACACTAATCCCCATATACTGAATCTCCATATCTGAATCCCTGTACCCAATATCCCCGTACACTAAACCCCATATAACTGATCTCTATATACTGATCCCTGTACACTGATTCTGGTCCACTAATCCCCATATACTGATCTCCATATAACTGATCCCTGTACACTATCCCGGTACCACTAAATCCCCATAAATAACAAATGACTATCCATAGACTGATCCTGTACACATATCCTGTGTACACTATCCCATATACTGATCTCATATACTTGATCCCTGTACAACGTATCCAGTACAAACTCATGCCCCCAATCATCCTGATCTCTATATCTCTGATCCCTGTACACGATTCTGTACTACTAATCCCCATATACTGATCTCCATATACTGATCCCTGGGACCAACATATCCCCGGCTACACATAATCCCCATATACTGATCGCTCTATAACTGTCCCCTGTACACTGATTCGTACACACTAATCCCCATATACTGATCTTCCATATACTGATCCCTGGTACCATATCCTTGTACCCTACTCCCATATACTAAGATCTCCCTATAACTGAACCCTGTACACATATCCCTGTGGTACAACCTAATCTCATATCCTGATCCCATATACTGATCCCTGTACACATATCCCGGGACACTAAGCCCCATATACTGGTATCCCTGTACACATATCCATACAACTAATCCCCATAATACGGATCCTATATACTGATCCCTGTTACACTTGATTCTGGTACACTAATCCCCATAGTACTGATCTCCCTATACGATACCTGTACCATATCCCGGTCCACTAATCGATCCCGCATATACGTATCTCCATCATACTGAATCGCCTGATACAGCATGTCCCAGTCACACTAACTCCCGGAATATACTGATCTACTATCGACTAGATCGCCTGTCACACGAAATATCTGGGGTTACACTAATCCCCATATACTGATCTTGGCATCCATATCTGATCCCTGTCAAACCATAGTGCCCGGGGAAAAATAACACGGGTAATCGGCAACCATAACCTGATCTTTATATATGAGCCCTGTCACTGTTCTGGTACACTACTTCCGCATATACTGCATCGCCATATACGGATGCTGTAACAATACCTGGTACACTAATCCCCATACTGTCCGCTGTAACAATCCCGGTAACACTACTCCCCATATACTGATCTCCCTATCTGATCCTTGTACCATATCCCGGTACACTACTCCCCATAACTGATCTCTATATACTGTCCCTGTACACATATCCGGTACACTATCCCCATATCTTGATCTCCTATATGGATCCCCTGTACACATATCCCTGTACACAGATCCCCATATACGATCTCTATATAAGATCCCCTGTACACATAAAGCCGGTACAACTAATCCCCTATACTGATCTCTACATACTATCCCTGTACACATATCCCCCGTTACACTAATCCCCATAATACTGATCTCCATATTTTGATCCGTGTACACATACCAGTACCTAATCCCCATATACTGATCCCATATACTGATACCTTTACCATAATCTGGTTACACTAATCCACATATCCTGATCTCCATATACTGATCCTGACAACATATCCCGGTCCGATCCCCATATACTGATCTCTATATCCTGACCCCTGTACCTGAATTCTGTACAACTAATCCCCATAATACTGATCTCTATATACTGATCCCGGTACACATACCCGGTACCAAATCCCCATACTGATCTCCATATACTGATCCCCGTACACCTATCCCGGGAAAACTAATCCCCATACACTGATCTCCATATACTAGCCCCTGTACACAAATCCCGTACACTACTCCCCATATACTGATCTCCATATACGGATCCCTGTACACATATCCGGTCAACACTAATCCCCATAAATACTGATCTCCATATACTGATCCCTGTACACGATTCTGTCTGGCACACTAATCCCCATATACTGATCTCTATATACGATCCCCATGTACCTGAATTCTTGTACCCAACAAACTAATCCCCATATACTGATCTCCCTCTACTGATCCCTGTACACATACCCCGGATAACACCGAATCCCCCTAGACTGATCTCCCATATACTGATCCCCTGTACAATATCCCGGTACACTAATCACCATATACTGATCATCCTAACTGACCCTTACACATATCCCGGTACACGAATCCCATAATACTGATCTCCATTACTGATCCCTGTACACATATCCCAGATACACCCCTATCCGACTATTCGATCCCTTACACTGTATTCTGGTACCACCTAATCCCCCATATACTGATCTCCAGATGACTGATCCCTGTTACAAACACATCTCCCGTTACACGACTCCCCATATACTGATTCTCTAATACTGGATCCCCTGTCCCCTGATTCTGGTACCTAAATCCCCATATACTGATCGCCATCTACTGATCCCTGTACACATATCCCGGTACAAAACTAATCATCACCATATACTGATCTCCCTATACTGATCCCTGTACCATATCCCGGTACCAACCAATCCCCATATATGAACTGTCTCCATATACTGATCCCTGTACACAAATCCCGGTAGCAGCTAATCCCCATATACGATCTCCATATACTGAGCCCTGTACCCAAATCCCGGTACACCTAATCCCCATACACCGGATCGCCCATATCCCTGATCCCTGTACACAATCCCGGTTAACTACTCCCCATTACTGTCTTCCATATACTGATCCCTGTCACTGAGTCTGGCACCCCACTAATCCCCATCTCGTACTGATCTCTCTATACTGACCCTGTACACGATTTCTGGTACCCTAATCCCCATTACTGATCTCCCTATACTGATACCTGTACACATATCCCGGTACACTTACTCCCATAACTGATCTCCTATACTTGATTCCCTGTACACTATCCCGGACGCTAAATCACCATATACTGATCTCCATATACTGATCCCGATTACACATATCCCGGTAACACAATCCCTTCCCCCCCCCCCCCCCCCCTTTATTACTGATCTCCATCTACTGATCCCTGTACACATATCCCAGTACACTAATCCGATATACTGACCCCTGTACACTGATTCTGTACAACTAATCCCCATATCACTGATCTCCATATACTGATTCCCTGTACCTATCCCGGTACACCCTATTCCCATATACTGATCTCTACTATCCTGAATCCCATGTACACTGATTCTGGTTACACTACTCCCCATAACTGATCTCCATATACTGATACTGCTACACATATTCCGGTACCTACCCACCATATAACTGATCTCCCTATACGGATCCCGGTACACATATCCATCCCGTGACACTAATCCCCAATACTGATCCTGTATCACAATCCCGACACTAATCCCCATTACTGATCTCCTAACGATCCCGGTACCCATATCCCGGTACACATATCCCATATACTGATCTCTATATACTTATCCTGTACCATCCCCGGTACACATACCCCATATCCTTATCTCCATAGGTACTGATCACTGTACACATATCCCGGTACAACTACTCCCATATACTGGATCTCTATATACTGATCCCTGTCCACAATCTCCCGGTACAACTAATCCCCATATACTGTATCTCTACATACTTGATCCCTGTCAACACATATCCCGGTACAAACTAATCCCCCCCCATATTCACTGATCTCCATAACTGATCCCTTGACACATATTCCCAGTAACTATCCCATATACTGATCTCATATACCGATCCCTGTACACACTGATTCTGGTACAACTATCCCGCATATACTGAATCTCCAATACTGATGCCTGTACACATATCCGGGTACAACTAATCCCATATAACTGATCCCTGTACACATACCCGGTACCACTAATCCCCAAATACTGCTCTCCCTATACTCATTCCTTGGACACTATCCCGGTACAACCTAATCCCATATACCTGATCGCTAATCCTGACCCGACACATACCCGTACACTAATCCCATATACTGATCTCCCTATACTGAGCCCTGTACACATATCCCGGTACCTATCCCCATATACTTATCCCTGTACCTATCCCGGTCCCTAATCCCCATATACTGACTCTCCATATACTTATCCCTGTACACATACCCGGTACACTCTCCCTATATACTGAATCTCTTATAACTGATCCCTGTACACATATCCCGTACCCACTAATCCCATATACTGATCTCTACATACTGATCCCTGTACACATATCCCGGTACAACTCAATCCCATATACTGACGCCATATACTTATCCCTCTACACATGATCCCGTACACTACTCCCCATATACTGATCTCCATATACTGATCCCTGTACACTGATTCTGGTAACAATATCGCCCATATACTGATAGCTAGATACTGATCCCTGTAACACTGATCTCTGGACACTAATCCCCTATCCTGATCTCTATATAATGAGAACCACCCTGTACAATTCCCGGTACAACTAATCCCCATATACTGATCTCCATATCCTGATCCCTGTAACACATAATCCCGGTACAACTATCCCCCCCCCATATACCTGATCTACTATACGGATCCTATACACATATCCCAGTACACTAATCCCCATATACTGATTCCCTGTACCCATATCCCTGTACACTAATCCCCATATACTGATCTCCCTATACTGATCCCTGTACACATAATCCCGGTAACAACCTATCCCCAATCCTGACCCATATACTGTCCTGTGACACTATCCGGTAACACTAATCCCCATTACTGATTCTCATACATAATCAACCCGTACACTAATCCCCATATACTGATTTCCATATACTGATCCCTTACAGCCAATCCCATCCTTCCCGTAACACAAATCCCCATATACTGATCTCCACTACTGATCCCTGTACACATATCCCGGTACACATATCCCCATATACTGATCTCTATATACTGATCCCCTTGTACAACATATCCCGTGACCTACCCCATTATACTGAATCTCTACCAACTATCCTGTACACATATCATCCCTTAGCAACTAATCCCCATCTCGGATCTCCATATTCTGATCCCTGTACAAACATATCCCAGTACACACTCTCCCATATACTGATCTTCCAGATACTGATCCTCTCAACATAATCCCGGTACACTATCCCCATATACTGATTCTCCATATACTGATCCCCTGTAACACCATAACCCGGTACAACTAATCCCCAGATCTGAATCTCCATATCTGATCCCTGTACACATGATCCCGGTACACTAATCCCCATTACTGAGTCTACACTACTGATCCCTGTACCAATATCCCAGTACAACTAATACCCCATATCCTGATCTCCATATAACTGTGATCCCTGTCACACATATCCCCGTACACATCCCCATATACTGATCTCTATTAATGATCCCTGTAACATATCCTGACACTCTCCCCATATACTGATCTCCATATACTGATCCCCGGTACGCATATCCCGGTACACCCTAATCCCCCTATACTGATCTCATATACTGATCCCTGTAACACAATATCCGTTACACATATCCCCCATAATACTGATCTCCATATACTGATCCTTGTTACCCATATCCCGGTACACTAATCCCATATACTGATCTCCATATCTGATCCCTGACACATATCCCGTTACACTAATCCCCATATATCTGTCCCTGTACACCAAGAACCGATCCGGTACACTAATCCGCCATATCTGATCTTCTATACACTGATCCTGTATCACCGACCCAGTACCCTACTCCCCATATACTGATCTCTATTCACTGATCCCTGTCAAACCGATCCCGTACGACACTAAATCCCCATATACTGATCTCCATATACTGATCCCTGTACCATCCCGCTTACCTAATCCCCATATACTGATCTCTTATACACTGATTCCCTGTACACAACAAACACACCGAGCCCGGTACACTAAGTCCCTTCCAGCAGAGACCTGCAGTTATTGATTTGGCCCCCTGATTGGGATTGATTTTCCTCCTTTACCTACCTATCCAATGTGACATTCTCATTAAATAGACACACACCCCCCCATTCTCCTTTTTATTTGCCTTTGCTGTGCTTTCAGAATCTGGGTTCATTGGCTGTCACAATTAATGCTCGGTCCTGCGGATCTCACGTGAATTCGTCTTCCTGCTAGTGAAACCCTATGGGGCGTTTATTCTCAGCAAAATCAGTACGCGAATTAACCACAGCACTGGGATTAAAGGGATATCGATTTGAAATAGAAGGGAGGCTTTTGATTTCCTATTGTAATTTCCTAGGAATTTTCCTGTTTACTGGCTACCAAAAGCCTAAAATACTTCAAATCCTGATTGCTACCGGAAAGAACAAACTCATAGGTTTATATCAGGAGGCGCCAATCTAAGGCCAGGGGGTTTCCTAGGGTTTTTCGACACCTGAAACAATCTTTTAAATGCCGCCTATCGGTAGATATGTGCAAGTGGCAAGGAATTCATCAGGGACAAAGACGTGGCTTGTGGGAGTAGGGTGTGCTGGCTGACTAAACACTGACTGGTTGGACTGGAGGGCTCACTATCACTGATTGGTGGACTGAAAGGCTGACTTAACACTGATTGGTGACTGGTGCTGAAATGTCCGCATGCAGGAAGGAGGATTTTCTTTACTGACGCTTTTAAGTGTTCTGCTGCAACGGGTGCCCCCCCAAGCAATGTTTCAGTTTGCTTCATGGTAGGGGCACCCCTGTCTGTGGTCTCCTTTTGAAACTACAACTTCCACCATGCCTTGTTTGCACAATGCATCTCTTATACTTTATTTATCATCCACAGCACGCGTAAACACATGACCTTGTGTGAAAATGGCCGCTCTCTGTACGCTCTATTGAGAGGGAAGCATCTGTAGATTTCAGAAAAAAAAAACTTTCTTTTAGTTGTTCAAATGTGCCATAGGTATAGAAACACTCTAAAATCTTTCCCATTGACCTACTTCTTGTCTTTATACCTGAACACTGGTGGTTAAGGAGATTGGGACTCAAAGATACATTTTTTTTTCTTCATACATTTCTGTCATCCAGATTTGCTTGAGAACTCTGTTCCCCTTTACACTCTGCGCCGCTGATCTTCTCTAATAAAAGAGAGAGACAGACATATGAGAGAGCGAGAGAGCGAGAGTAGAGCAGATGAGATAGATGAAAGAGAGAGAGAGATGAGTGTTCTTTCCAAAAAACCTGCCTGGTTTGCATTAAATGGACAATCTATTCTATTTCCGAGGAGTTCAGCAGAACGAGTTCTGAATGAAGCCGCAATGGATCTATTTATACGCAGAAGTCGTGTTCAGGAGGGTCAATGTTCAGCCAACTCTGGGAACTGAACTAAACTCTTCCTTTGAATGAAAACCTCAGACTTGTTTGGTTCAGAGAACCAACCGACTCTGGACAGTGAAGCTGTGAAGGTCACATGGGCTAATTTTTTCATTATCATCCAAATGCAGTGAAATTCCCCTAAATAATGCTTTAAGAGCCTGTCCACCGGCACCCAACTCCAACACTGAACTGTAACCCACTACTCTGGACCCACTGTGTAGTTTAAAATCATCCGTTACCTTACATCTCTGCGACCGTTTCTCTCCTGCAGGCGTGTCCCAAGTCCCAGGAAAGTGAGAGTAGGATTTCAGTGATTCATGCCGGTGGCCTGTATCTTTCCTCACAAGTTCTGAGGCATGCGCAAGAAGCACCCCCCCCCCCACACACACACAGCTATCCGGGATCCATTCCACGGCAGGCCGTGGTCCCCGTACGTGGAAGCTTTTAGGTTAAGGTAACATGGCAACCGCCGATAGCTCCATCCATCGACATTGGCGATATTCATAGCATCCCTTACTCAACTAACGCTAAAGGTACATACGTTTTATAGATAGTATTGTCCCCTTTATTGTCCAGTGCGTGTAGCAATCGCTCTGAAAATGCCTGCACCATTTTCCACCCTGTGTCTTTATAAGTTTAAAATCTGCAGTCCTGAGCGTCTCCCAACCTTTACATATGGAGACCGCTTGTGACTGTGTGTAGAGGGATCTTTAGAAAATGACAGACAGAATCTGCAAGACACTGTATGTCCTTTTTTAAAAGGCTTGTGCATTGTGTATCCATCCTTTACACCTGCACCTGGTCATTTTTGCAGAATAATGGCATTGTATGATACAGTTCGATTGGTCCCATAAGAAATTAAACGATAACCTTTATAAATTGCCCTTAATAGACACATAAATGTGGTTTGGGAACTAACAGTTTCTTTTACCTTACAAATTTTATCTTCATGGGAACCAATTTTTCCCAATCAGATAACAAGGAAAATCTGTGAGAAGTAATATTATACAAGATAATAGGTAAGCTATGCCCACAACCAGCCTTGTGTACAGGCCATCAACTACTTGTTCCCTTCTATCTTGTTATCTTAACTGAAAACGTTCTTTCCTTTGTACTCAATCCTCAATGAGGCCTGAGGCCACACATTGCCAAACTATAACCCATTTCTGCGTGCGGGCGTTTCCAGTAGTGGTGTGTTGTAGTGCGCTTGCACTAGTGATAACCCGCAATATGCGCACAAAAAGGAGAATCGATGCAATTTGCACCAGAAATGATCATGATCTTATAAGTGGAGCAACCTTAGTTTTGGGGCAGATCAATTGCCAATACTTATCCGTGCCGTATTTTTACTGGATCGGCCGCCCAACAATTAAAAGTCGCAAGGCTGATCAGAGCATAGCTTTGACCTGATGGAGAGATTGTCGGCCCTAAAATTAACTGGTGAAATGTGCCCCAGACACGATGGGCTGCAAATGATCAATACAGTACACATTGCCACATAGATATTACCCAGACGTCCTGCTTAAGTGCTATGGGCGTCTGTAGCAATCGTTGGAGAATGTTTCTGCTGTGTCTAACCAGTCCATGAGGCCATAAACTGTCGTATGGGATAATAATTAGTAATTTCTTGACCAATGGGTGAACATGAATTACAGGGGACGTGATAAATTGACCACGAATATTGAGCGCACGTACAGCCACCACAACACTCCCGCTGTTTAATAGATAACACATTTGTGTTATTTGCCGAACGGTTCCTGTTTATTGATTCCCATAGAGTTAGTTACCTTTCACCAAGGCTCGTTTGTTTGCAAGATTAATCAATGAGTTAATGACATGGCCGCTAGATAAATAACCCATCTGTATTGTTTTACAATTGTTACATGAAGGTCTAATCACCTAGAATAAACCATTCTACCTTGATGACAGAACAAATGCAATAAAACAAAAATTATTTGTACATTTTTCAAACAAAAAAAACATGAAAGCGCAAATTTATTGCTTGTTCCGAAATGCTAGATGTAACACAAATGTTAGGAGGCCGTTTTACTGCACTGGTGACTCTGTTGCAGGGCAGTATTTTCTCTACGGACAACTAAAGGCTCAGAACATCATCTTTCAGAAGGAGGACACCATTCATAATAAAAAGCACTCATCTGTTTCTTCCTCAACCTCTCACTTTTGATAATGGTTCGTTAGGGGATATTTTACCTTTCTAAGCTTGGGGTTTTGTTTTTTTTCACCCAGTGTGTCACTGACCATTGTGTTCTTTTTACACATGCTCAGTCTAAAGATACTGTCACAGGAACTTTTTAACATTGGTCACACCCACTTGTATCCGTCTACCAATCCTTTTTACAGGGACAGATGAGGGCAGGGAGCATGTAACTTAGCTGAGGGTGTGTCCGCCAGTATTTAGGGGTTTACATTTAATGGCTAATTACTGTATGGATATTTTTATTGGTGTTTTTATAGTGAAGGGTAGGGTGTTTGAGTTGGGGGAGTTGAAAAAAATTCGCTTAGTTCTCCTTGGAAAATAAAATTTCACTTTATCCTGAAAGTTACTGTTCACATGGCCGTCTGACCAAAATATAGAAATACATTTTTATCAATAAAGTCTATTTGCAGACATAGAGATGTAAGAAGTCCCAGCCAGGCTAATAAATTGCATAAAACAGGTTTTTAAATGGCGTGTTTTCACCAACTAGTAAGATGAATAACATTGGTACATGATGTCTCTTTTATTGTCACACTGGTAGTAGTAAGATAAATAACATTGGTACATGCGGTCTCTTTTATTGTCACTAGATAGGAAGATAGATAGAAGTAGAGATAGAGTAGATAGATAGATAGATAGATAGAAATAGGATGATTAGGACGCTATAGATGGACGGATGGACGATAGATAGACAGAGGAGATAGATAGAGAGTAAATAGATAGATAGATAGATTAGATAATAGATAGTAGATAGATGAGGATGGATGGATGGATGGATAGGTAGGTAGATAGGTAGTAGGTAGGTAGATCGATAGATAGATAGATAGATAGATAGATAGATAGATAGATAGATTAGATTAGATAGATAGATAGATAGATAGATAGATAGATAGATAGATGTGGTAGATGAATGGATAGATAGATGGATAGGATGGATGGATACGATGGTGGGATATACAGTAAGATAGAAGATGATTAGAGATATAGATAGATAGATAGATAGATAGATAGATAGATAGATGGATGGTGGGGCTGTGCTTGTAGTTAAAGGCAAGCTGCACGGGTTTTTTTTTTTTTACGTTGGAACTGATGAAAATTCCAGGACTATATACATATAAATATAGGGGATCTATACTAATAATCCACCACAAGATAGATAGATAGATAGATACAGGAATAGATAGATAAACAGAGCTGAGGATGGATGGATAGAAGAGCAGATAGATAAGATAGAGAGATAGATAGATGATAGATAGATTAGATAGATAGATAGATAGATAGATCTTGATAGTGGATATGGATAGTTGTGATAGATAGATATATAGATAGATTAAGATAGATAGTAGAGCATATATATATAGATTAGATAGATAGGTAGATAGATCGATAGTAGATAAGATAGATAGATAGAAATATATAGATGATAATAGATTAGATAGATAGATAGATAAAGATAGATGGACTGGATGTGGATGGATTGTGACGTTAGAGAGACAGAGTAGAAATAAATAGATATATGAAGAGATATAGAAGATAGATAGATAATAGATATAAATGATAGATAGATAGAAAGAAAGAAAGATACGGTAGATAGATAATAGGGGTTGGAAAGCAGTTATTATACCAAGAGATATACTGGATGGGCAGATTATGGTGAGTGGGAATGAGAAAATCCTCGCCATTCCTTCAATATATTTTGTACTGAAACTCCCACGTGTAAGCCTGGGGCAACATCGCATAACTGGATGTAATAGTAAATTCTAATAATTGCAATGGATCAGCTCATAGTCCAGTCTGTTCTCATTGTAGGCACAGTTGCATTGCTATAGACATCATACACGGCCATAAACCCAACTCAACTGCTGCACCTAGAGCTGTGACCCATTCATGTCCATGGCAATAGATTGTCTCCAGCTTTTGGAGGATATGTACAGATTATAATTTAATAATGCTCCCAGCCCCAGGATGAGGAATTATCCACCTACTTCTATTTCCTGGTAAGGCCGTGGCAATGATGTCACAGCCAATGGCTGATGGCCATTACCGATCAAGCCTTCCCTGCTGCTAATGAATGTAAAGAGCACATTGCAGCAGTAGAGGAGGCAGCATTATTAAAGCATGTGAGTACAACGCAACTGGGGTTTTGGAGGGTGCTCCTTATCCTACAAAATTTTTGTTGAAGGGGAGGACATGCCCTTGAATGGATTTTATAGTATTTGTGTGTTAGGGGGTTGTTTTCAGATCTGGAGTATAAAAAAATGGGGTTTAGTTCCCTTAAATTAGTTCCCATTCTTTTTATCCAGTACAGGAATGCTTTAAGGGGTGTTAGGAAAGGGCTATAAGACACGTTCCCGGGACCACGCGCACTGCCAGAAGCAATGAGAAGAGAGTTGTACCGAGAGCCTTGTTATTCAGTGCCAATCCACAGTAAAGTCTCCGAGGTTATTCTGATCTCTCACTTAACTCTGGGCGATCTGCTGTTTAAGAGAACTGAAGCGTCAGAAACTACTCTATGGAAAGAAGAAAAAAAGACCACAGCAGAGAAAAATGACAAAATCGACTTATCACAGCAATCCCCCTATACTGTTACCAATAGTAATCCTGACACCATTCCCCAATACTAATCCCGTCACACCAGTCCCATATACCAATCCTGTACACCAATCCCCATATACAATCCCGTACACCAGTTTCCCATATAGTAATCTGTACACCAGTCCAATACTATACTATCCCGTACCCAGTCCCCATATAGTAATCGTACACCAGTCCCCATATTATAATCCCTACACCAGTTCCCCATACTAATCCGGAACCAAGTCCCTATACTAATCCCGTACACCAGTCCCCATATACTAATTCCCGTACACCGTCCCCAATACTAATCCCGACCACCAGTCCCATTAATATCCTGTAACACAGTCCCATTATACTAATCCCGTACACCAGTCCCCATATACTAATCCTGTACACCAGTCCCCATATACTAATCCCGTACACCAGTCCCCATATACTAATCCTGTACACCAGTCCCCATATACTAATCCCGTACACCAGTCCCCATACAACTAATACCGTACACCAGTCCCCATATACTAATCCGTAACAGCCCCATATACTAATCCTGTACCCAGTCCCCATATATAATCTCCATTCTGATCCTGTACACCGATACCGGACATAATCCCAATATACTGATCTCCATGTACTGATCCGTACACATATCCCGGTACCCTAATCCCCATATACTGATCTCCATATACTGATCGTTACATATCCTATATACTGATCTCATATACTAGATCCCGTTTACCCTGACCCCATACTTCACTCCCCATATACTGATTCTCATAAATAATGATCCCAATAGACTAATCCCCATATACTGATCCCTGTACACTGATCCCAGTACACTAATCCATCATTACTGATCCCA
The DNA here is from genome assembly GCA_019447015.1 of Hymenochirus boettgeri. Lineage (NCBI taxonomy): Eukaryota > Metazoa > Chordata > Amphibia > Anura > Pipidae > Hymenochirus > Hymenochirus boettgeri. The sequence goes on from CM033469.1 coordinate 24,399,162, forward strand.
GTACACTAATCCCCATATACTGATCCCTGTACACCGATCTCCATATTCCAATCCCCATATACTGATCTCCTAATAAATAAAAAACCCGTAACAATCCCCCATATACTGATTACCATATACTGATAACAGTACACCAATCCCGGTACACAATCCCCATATACTGATCTCCAATATGATCCCTGTACACATATCCGTACACAAATCCCCATATAATGCATCTCTATATACTGATCCCTGTACATGATTCTGGTCCACTATCCCCATATACTGATCTCCATATACTGATCCCTGTACACATATCCGGTACACTAATCCCCATATACTGATCTCATATATGATACCTGTACACAATCCTGGTACAAATCTACCCATATACTGATCTCCATATGTTCTGATCTCCTGTTACACGTATCCCCAGTACACTAATCCCATATACGATCTCTAATACTGATCCCTGTACATGATTCTGGTACACTAATCCCCATATACTGATCTCCATATACTGATCCTGTACACAATCCCAGTACACTAATCCCCATATGACTGATCTCTATATATGATCCCTGACACTGATTCTGGTACACTAATCCCCATATACTGATCTCCCTATGACGATCCCTGTACACAACCCAGTACACAATCCCCATATACTGATCTCTATATACTGATCCCTGTACACTGATTCTGGTACCACAATCCCCATATAGTATCTCCATATACTGATCCCTGTACACATATCCCGGTACACTAATCCCCATATATTGATATCCAATACTGATCCCTGTACACATATATCCTGTACACTAATCCCCAATATACGATCTCCATATACTGATCCCTGTACACGTATCCCCAGTACACTAATCCCCATATACTGATCTCTATATACTGATCCCTGTACACTGATTCTGGTACACTAATCCCATATACTGATCTCCATATACTGATCCCTGTACACATATCCCGTACACTAACCCCATTACTGATCTCTATATACTGATCCCTGTACAACTGATTCTGGTACACTAATCCCCCCTATTACTGATCTCCATATATGTCACCGTAACATATCTGGTACACTAATCCCCATATCTGATCTCCTATACTGACCCTGTACACATATCCCGGTACACTAATCTAACATATTACTGATTCTCCATATTACTGATCCCTGTACACATATCCCGCGTACACTAATCCCCATATAGATCCCTACATACCGTACACTATCCCATATACTGATTCTTATACTGATCTGTACACTGATTCTGGTACACTAATCCCCATATACTGATCTTCCCTATACTGATACCTGTACACATATCCCGGTACACTAATCCCATATACTAATCTCCATTACTGATCCCTGTACAACATGTCCCAGTACACAATCCCCATATTACTGGATCGTCTATATACTGATCCCTGTCAATGATTCTGGTACACTAATCCCCATATACTGATCTCCATATACTGATCCTGGACATATCCCGGTACACTAATCCCCATATACGATCTTTATATATGATCCCTGTACACTATTCTGGTACACTAATCCCCATATACTGATCTCCATATACTGATGCCTGGTACACATACCTGGTACACTAATCCCATATACTGACCCTGTACACATATCCCGGTACACTAATCCCCATATACTGATCTCCCTATGATCTTGTACACATATCCCGGTACACTAATCCCCATATACGATCTCTATACTAGATCCTGTTACACATATCCCGGTACACTAATCCCCATATATGATCTCCATACTGACTTGTACACATATCCCGGTACACATATCCCATATACTGATATCCTATATACTGATTCCTGTACACATATCCCGGTACCAATAATCCCCATGATACTGATCTCTACAACTGATCCCTGTACACAATCCGGTACAATAATCCACATATACTGATCTCCATATTTTGATCCGTGTACACTAATCCCGTACATACTCCCCATACTGATCTCCATTATACTGATACCTACAATATCCTGGTACACTAATCCCCATATACTGATCTCCATATTACTGACTATCCTAACATATCCGGTACAACTAATCCCCATATATGATCTCTCTATACTGACCCTGTACACATATTGGTACACTAATCCCCATATACTGATCTCTAATAGATCCCTGTACACATCCGGTACACAATCCCCATATACTGTATCCATATACTGATCCCTGTACAACATAACCCGGTACACTAATCCCCATATACTGATCTCCATATACTGAGACCTGTTACACAAATCCCGGTACACTAATCCCCATATACTAGACCATATACTGATCCTGTACAAATATCCGGTACACTAATCCCATATACTGATCTCCATATACTGATCCCTGTACATGATTCTGCACACTAATCCCACTTACTGATCTCTATATACTGATCCCTGTACACTGATTCTGGTACAATATCCCCATATACTGATCTCCTATACTGATTACCTGTACACTATCCGTACACTATCCCCATATACTGATCTTCCATATACTGATCCCTGTACACATATCCCGGTACACTAATCACCCATATACGATCTCCATATACTGATCCTATAACATATCCCGGTACACTAATCCCAATTATACTGATCTCCATATACTGATCCCTGTACACATATCCCAGTTACACTAATCCGAATATACTGATCCCTGTACACTGATTTCTGGTACACTATCCCATATACTGATCTCATATACTGATCCCTGTACACTATCCCGGTACACAATTCCCCATATACTGATCTCTATATTACGATCCCTGTACACTGATTCTTGGTACACTAATCCCCATATACTGATCTCCATATACTGATCCCTGTACACATATCCCGGTACACTAATCACCATATACGATCTCCCTATACGATCCTGTACACATATCCGGTACACAAATCCCCATATACTGATCTCCAATAATGATCTGTACACATATCCCGGTACACTAATCCCATATAATGATCTCCATTATACTGAGCCCTGTACACAAAAATCCCGGTACACTAATCCCCATATGACTGATCTATATACTGATCCCTGTACATATCCCGGTACACTAATCCCCATATACTGATCTCCATATACATGATCCCCTGTACACTGATTCGGCACAAATAATCCCATATACTGATCTCTATATAACTGATCCGTTACACTGATTTGGTACAATAATCCCCATATACTGATCTCCCTATACTGATACCTGTACACAATCCCGGTACACTAACCCCATATACGATCTCATATACTGATCCCTGTACACAGATCCGGTACAATATCACCATATACTGATCTCCATATACTGATCCCTATACACATATCCCGGTACACTAATCCCCCATATACTGATTCCATATACTGATCCCTGGTACACAATCCCAGTACACAATCGAATATACTGATCCTGTCACTGATTTCTGGTACACTAATCCCCATTACTGATCCATATCTGATCCCTGTACACATATCACGGTACTAATCCCCATATACTGATCTCTATATACTGATCCCTGTACCAACTGATTTGGGTACAATAATCCCCATATATATGATCTCCATATACTGATCCCTGTACACATATCCGGTACACTAATCACCATATACTGATCTCCCTATACTGATCCTGTACACATATCCCGGTACACAATCCCCATATACTGATCCCTGTACACATTCCCGGACACTAATCCCCATATACTGATCTCCATATACTGATCCCTGTACACATATTTCCCGGTTACACATCCCCAATACTGATCTCTATATACTGATCCCTGTACACATATCCCGGTACACATATCCCCATATATGATCTCCATATACTGATCCCTGTACACATATCCCGGTACACTAATCCCATATACTGATCTCTATATACTGATCCCTGTACACAATCCGTACACTAATACAATTACTGATCTCTACATATAGTCCTGTACACATATCCCGGTACACAATCCCCATATAATGATCTCCATATACTGATCCCTGACATACAATCCCAGTACACTAATCCCCATATACTGATCTCTATATACTGATCCTGTACACATTGGTACACTAATTCCCCATATATGAATCCCATATACTGTGTGACAATATTCATGGTACACTAATCCCCATATTAACTGATCCCGTACACATATCCCGGTACTAATCCCCATATACTGATCTCCCTATACTGATCCTGTACACATATCCCGGTACACTAATCCCCATATTAATGATCTCTATATACTGATCTACACATATCCGGTACACTAATCCCCATATACTGATCTCCCTATACTGATCCCGTACACATATCCGGTACACTAATCCCCAATACTGATCCCTGTACACATATCCCGTACAATAATCCCCATATACTGATATCAATACTGATCCCGTACACATAATCCCGGTCACATATCTCACTATATACTGATCTCTATATACTGATCACTGTACACATATACGGTACACTAATCCCCATATACTGATCTCTACATACATGATCCCTGTACACATATCCCGGTACACTAATCCCCATATATGATCTCCCATATATGATCCCTGACACATATCCCGGTACACTAACCCATATACTGATCTCCATATACTGATCCCTGTACACTGATTCTGGTACACTAATCCCCATATACTGATCTATATTATGATCCCGTAACACTGATTCTGGTACACTTATCCCCATATACTGATCTCTATATCGATACCTGTACACATATTTCCGGTACACTAATCCCCATATACTGATCTCCATATCTGATCCCTGTACAAATATCCCGGTACACTAATCCCCATATATCGATCTCCATATTACTGATCCCTATACCATATCCCAGTACACTAACCCCATATACTGATCCCGTACACATATCCCGGTACCACTAATCCCCATATTACTGATCTCCCTATACTGATCCCTGTACCCAATCCGGTACAACAATCCCCATATACTGATCTCCATATACTGATCCCTGTACACATATCCCGGTACACTAATCCCCATATACTGATTCTCATACATAATAAAACAACCGTACACTAATCCCCTATACTGATTTCCATATACTGATCCCTGTACACAAACCGGTACAAATCCCCAATAACTGATCTCCACATACGATCCCTGTACACATATTCCGTAACATATCCCCATATACTGATCTCTAATAATGATCCCTGTACACATATCCCGGTACCACAATCCATATACGACTCTCACATAACTGATCCTGTACACATATCCGGTAAACTAATCCCCATATACTGATCTCCATATATCTGATCCCTGTACACATATCCCAGTACACTATCCCCATATACTGATCTCCAATACTGATCCCTGTACACAATATCCCGGTACACTAATCCCCATATACTGATCTCCATATACTGATCCCTGTACACATATCCCAGGGTACACTAATCCCCATATACTGATCTCCATATACATGATCCCTGTACACATATCCCGGTACACTAATCCCCATATACTGATCTCTACATACTGATCCCTGTACACATATCCAGTACACTAATCCCATATATACTGATATCTCCATATACTGATCCCTGTACACCATATCCCGGTACACTAATCCCCAATACTGATCTCATATACTGTCCCTGTACACATATCCGGTACACTAATCCCCATATACTGATCTCTATTATGATCCTGTAACAAAATACCGGTACACTAATCCACCATATACTGATCTCCATATACTGATCCCTGGACACATATTCCCGTACACATATCCCGGTACACTAATCCCCATATACTGATCCCTGTACACCGATCCCGGTACACTAATCCCCATATACTGATCTCTATACACTGATCCCTGTACACCGATCCCAGTACACTAATCCCCATATACTGATCTCTATTCACTGATCCCTGTACACCGATCCCGGTACACTAATCCCCATATACTGATCTCCATATACTGATCCCTGTACACATATCCCGGTACACTAATCCCCATATAGATAGGAAGATAGATAGAAGAGAGATAGATAGATAGATAGATAGATAGATAAGAAATAGAGATGATTAGACGCTATAGATGGACGGATGGAGCATAGATAGACTAGCCAGGAGATAGATAGAGAGTATAATAGATGAATATATAGATGATAGATATATAGATAGAGATAGGATGAGGATGGATGGATGGGATGGATAGTAGGTAGGATAGGTAGGTAGTGTGGTAATCGATAGATAGATAGATAGATAGATAGATAGATACGATAGATAGATTAGACTTAGAAGATAGATAGATAGATAGATAGAAGATTAGATAGATGTTAGATGAATGGATAGATAGATGGATTAGGATGGATGGATACGATGGTGGGATATCAGTAAGATAGAAAGATCGATTAGCAATATAGAAGATAAAGATAATAGTAGATAGATAGATAAGATGTGAATGGATGGGGCTTGTGCTTGTAGTTAAAGGGCAAAGCTTGCACGCTTTTTTTTTTTTTTACCGTTGGAAACTGATGAAAATCCAGGACTAATACATATAAATATAGGGTAATCTATACTAATTCCACCACAGATAGATGTGATAGATAAGGAATAGATAGATAAACAGATGCTAGATGATGGATGGCTAGATAGAAGATAGATAGATAGAGATAGATAGATAGATGATAGATAGATTAGATAGATAGATAGATAGATAGTTTTGGATAGTGGATATGGATAGTTTGGATAGATAGATATATAGATAGATAAGATAGATGATAGATGCTATATATATATAGTATTAGATAGATAGGTAATAGATCGATAGTATATAAATAGATATCGATAGAATGATATATAGATAGATAGTATAGATGTAGATAGATAGATAGATAGATAGATAGATGGATGGCTGTGGATGGATGCTGACGCTTAGGACGGTAGATACCATACGCTTACTGACGAGCTACCTCGAAGCTGACTAGACTAAAACCTGATACTCATCGATGATAGATAGAAAGCAGAAAGATTACGGTACATAGATAATGGTGGTTATAAGCACTGTTCTATATCAAAGTAGATATACTGGATGGGCCAGATTATGGTGAGTGGAATGAGAAAACTCCTCGCCATTCCTTCAATATATATTTGTACTGAAACTCCCACTGTAAGCCTGGGCACATCGCATACTGGATGTAATAGTAATTTCTAATTTGCCAATTGGATCAGCTCATAGTCCAGTCTGTTCTATTGTAGGCACAGTGCTGCTCTGACATCATACACGGCCATAAACCAACTCAACTGCTGACCTAGAGCTGTGACCCATTCATGTCCATGCGAATAGAGTTGCCAGCTTTTGGAGGATATGTACAGATTATAATTTAATAATGCTCCCAGCCCCAGGATGAGGAATTATCCACCTACTCTACTTTCCTGGTAAGGCCGTGGCAATGAGTCACAGCCAATGGCTGATGGCCATTACCGATCAAGCCTTCCCTGCTGCTAATGAATGTAAAGAGCACATTGCAGCAGTAGAGGAGGCAGCATTATTAAAGCAGTGGAGTACAACGCAACTTGGGGTTTTGGAGGGGTGCTCCTTATCCTACAAAATTTTTGTTGAAGGGGAGGACATGCCCTTGAATGGATTTTATAAGCCTATTTGTGTGTTGGGGGTTGTTTTCAGATCTGGAGTATAAAAAAATGGGGTTTAGTTCCACTTAAATTAGTTCCCATTCTTTTTATGAGTACGGAATGCTTTAAGGGGTGTAGGAAAGGGCTATAAGACACGTTCCCGGGACCACGCGCACTGCCAGAAGCAATGAGAAGAGAGTTGTAACGAGAGCCCTTGTTATTCAGTGCCAATCCACAGTAAAGTCTCCGAGGATTATTCTGATCTCTCACTAACCTCTGGGCCGCATCTGCTGTTAAGAGAACTGACAGCGTCAGAACTTACTCTATGGAAAGAAGAAAAAAAGACACAGCAGAGAAAAATGACAAAATCGTACATTAATCACAGCAATCCCCCTATACTGTTACCCATATAGTAATCCTGTACACCATTCCCCATATACTAATCCCGTACACCAGTCCCCATATACCAATCCTGTACACCATCCCCATATACTAATCCCGTTACAACCAGTTCCCCATATAGTAATCCTGTACCCAGTCCAATCTATACTCATCCCGTACCCAGTCCCCATATAGTAATCGTACACCAGTCCCCATATTATAATCCCTACACCAGTTCCCCAATACTAATCCGACCAATCCCCTATACTAATCCCGTACACCAGTCCCATATACTCATTCCCGTACACCGTCCCCAATACTAATCCCGGACACCAGTCCCCATTATAATCCTGTAACAGTCCCATAATACTAATCCAGTACACCATCCCCATATACTAATCCGTACACCAGTGCCCATATACTAATCCCGTACACCCAGTCCCCATATATATACTGTCACACCAGTCCCATATTACTAATCCCGTTACACCAGTCCCAATACAACTAATACCGTACACCAGTCCCCATATACTAATCCGTAACGTCCCCATATACTAGATCCCTGTACCCACCGTCCCCATATACTAATCCCATTACGATCCTGTAAGATACGGACATAATCCCAATATACTGATCTCCATGTACTGATCACTACACATATTCCCCGCCCTAATCCACCATATTACTGATCTCCTATACTGATCCGTACAGTATCTATTATACGTCCATAACAATCCCTTTACCCTTACCCCATATTCACTCCCCATATCTGATTCTCATAAAATTAATGATACCATAGGATAATCCCCATATACTGATCCATGTACACTGACCAAGTACACTAATCCATATACTGATCCCGAAGTGGTACACTAATCCTCCCAATACTGATCCCTGTACATACCGATCTCCATATGTCTCCATCCCCATATACTGTATCTCCTAATATACATAAGATAAACCCAGTAACTAATCCCCCATATACTGATTACATATTGACTGATAACATGTCCCAATCGGTCACAATCCCCATATACTGATCTCCAAGTACTGATCCCTGTACACATATCCAGTACAAAATCCCCATATAATGATCTCTATATGACTGATCCCTGTACACTGATTCTGGTACCACTATCCCCATATACTGATCTCATATACTGATCCCTGTACACATATCCGTTACACTAATCCCCATATACTGATCTCAATATATGATACCTGTACCACAATCCTGGTACAAATCCCACATATACTGATCTCCATATGTCCTGATCTCCTGTACACGTAATTCCCCGTACACTAATCCCATATACTGATCTCTAATACTGATCCCTGTACACTGATTCTGGTACACTAATCCCCATATACTGATCTCCATATACTGATCCTGTACACCAAATCCCAGTACACTAATCCCCATATAACTGATCTCTATATAACTGATCCCTGACACTGATTCTCAGGTACACTAATCCCCATATACTGATTCCTATAATCGATCCCTGTACACTAACCCAGTACAACAATCCCCATATACTGATCTCTATATACGATCCCTGACATGATTCCTGGTACCACAACCCCATATAGTATCTCCATTATACTGATCCCTGTACACAATATCCGGTACACTAATCCCCCATATTGATATCATACTGATCCTGTAACACAAATCCCTGTACTACCAACTAATCCCAATATACGATCTCCATATACTGATCCCTGTACACTATCCCCGTACACTAATCCCCATATACTGATCTCTATATACTGATTCCCTGTACACTGATTCTGGTACACTATTAATCCCAATATTTTACTGATCTCCATTAACTGATCCCTGTACACATGATCCCGTACATAACCCCATTACTGATCTTCTATATACTGATCCCTGTACACTGATTCTGGTACACTAATCCCCCCTATTACTGATCTCCATATATATGACCGGTAACAATATCCTGGTACACTAATCCCCATATCTGATCTCACTAGTTAACTGACCCTGTACAAATATCCCGGTACACAATCTTCATATTACTGATTCTCCATATATACTGATCCCTTGTACACATATCCCGGTACACTAAATCCCCATATAGATCCCTTGTGAACATACCCGTTACACTATCCCATATACATCTTTATACTGATCTGTACACTGATTTCTGGTACACTAATCCCCATATACTGATCTTCCCTATACTTGTCCTGTACACATATCCGGTACACTAATCCCATATACTATCTCCATTACTGATCCCTGTACCAACATTCCCAGTACACTATCCCCAATTACTGATCGTCATATTACTGATCCTGTAACATGATTCTGGTACACAATCCCCATATTAATGATCTCCATATACTGATCCTGGAACATATCCCGGTACACTAATCCCATATACGATCTTAATATGACCCTGTACACTATTCTGGTACACTAATCCCCATATACTGATCTCCATATACTGATCCTGCGTACACTAAGCCATGTAACTGATCCCATATACTGAGCCTGTACCATATCCCGGTTACACTATCCCCATATACTGATTCCCTATATACTTTACACATATCCCGGTACACTAATCCCCAATAGATCTCTATATAGATCCTGTACACATATCCCGGTACACTAATCCCCATATACTGATCTCCATACTGACTTGTACACATATCCCGGTACACTATATCCCATATACTGATCTCCTTATACTGATTCACTGTACACAATATCCCGTACAATAATCCCCCATATACTGATCTCTACAAACTGATCCCTGTACACAATCCGGTACAATAATCCCATATACTGATTCTCCATTATTTTGATTCCGTGTACACTAATCCCGTACATACTCCCCATACTGATCTCCATTATACTGATACCTTACAATATCCTGGTACACTAATCCCCATATACTGATTCTCCCATATTACTGACATCCTGAACACATATCCGGTACAACTAATCCCCATATATGATCTCTCATATACTGACCCTGTACAATTATTTGGTACACTAATCCCCATATACTGATCTCTAATGATCCCTGTGACACAGATCCGTACACAAATCCCCATATACGATATCCATATACTGATCCCTGTACAACATAACCCGGTACACTAATCCCCATATACTGATCTCCATATACTGAGACCTGTACACAAATCCCGGTACACTAATCCCCATATTACTGACCATATACTGATCCTGTACAAATATCCCGGTACACTATCCCATATACTGATCTCCATATTGATCCCTGTACATGATTCTGCACACTAATCCCACTTACTGATCTCTATATACTGATCCCTGTACACTGATTCTGGGTACAATATCCCCATATACTGATCTCCTATACTGATACCTGTACACTATCCCGTACACTAATCCCCATATACTGATCTTCCATATACTGATCCCTGTACACATACCCGGTACACTAATCACCCATATACGATCTCCATATATGATCCTATACACATATCCCGGTACACTAATCCCAATTAACTGATCTCCATATACTGATCCTGTACACATATCCCAGTACCTAATCGAATATACTGATCCCTGTACACTGATTTCTGGTACATATCCCATATACTGATCTCATATACTGATCCCTGTACACCTATCCCGGTACACAATCCCCATATACTGATCTCTATTACTGATCCCTGTACACTGATTTGGTACACTAATCCCCATATACTATCTCCATATACTGATCCCTGTACACATATCCGTACACTAATCCACCATATACGATCTCCCTATACGATCCTGTACACATATCCCGGTACACAAATCCCCATATACTGATCTCCATACTGATCCTGTACACATATCCCGGTACACTAATTCCCATATAATGATCTCCATTATCTGACTGTACACAAAATCCCGGTACACTAATCCCCATAACTGACTATATACTGATCCCTGTACACATATCCGGTACACTAATCCCCATATACTGATCTCCATATACATGATCCCCTGTACACGATCGGCACAATAATCCCATATACTGATCTCTATATACTGATCCGTTACCACTGTTATGGTACAATAATCCCCATATACTGATCTCCCTATACTGATACCTGTACACAATCCCGGTACACTAATCACCCATATACTGATCTCATATACTGATCCCTGTACACAATCCGGTACAATATCACCCATATACTGATCTCCATATACTGATCCCTATACACATATCCCGGTACACTAATCCCCCATATACTGATTCCATATACTGATCCCTGGACACAATCCCAGTACACAATACGAATATACTGATCCCTGTACACTGATTCTGGTACACTAATCCCCATTACTGATCTTCATATACTGATCCCTGTACACATATCTACGGTACACTAATCCCCATATACTGATCTCATATACTGATCCCTGTACCAACTGATTTGGTACAATAATCCCCATATATACTGATCTCCATATACTGATCCCTGTACACATATCCCGTACACTAATCACCATATACTGATTCTCCCTATACTGATCCTGTACACATATCCCGTACACAATCCCCATATACGATACCTGTACACATTCCCGGACACTAATCCCCATATACTGATCTCCATATTACTGATCCCTGTCAACATATTTCCCGGTACACATCTCCCAATACTGATCTCATATACTGATCCCTGTACACATATCCCGGTACACATATCCCCATATATGATCTCCAATACTGATCCCTGACACATATCCGGTACACTAATCCCATATACTGATCTCTATATATGATCCCTGTACACAATCCGGGTACACTAATAACATATTACTTGATCTCTACATATAGTCCTGTACACATATCCGGTACACAATCCCCATATACTGATCTCCATATCTGATCCCTGGACCATACAATCCCAGTACACTAATCCCCATATACTGATTCTCTATATACTGATACCTGTACACATTTGGTACACTAATCCCCATATATGAATCCCATATACTGACTGTACAATATCTCATGGTACACTAATCCCCATATTATACTGATCCCTGTACACATATCCCGGTCACTAAATCCCATATACTGATCTCCCTATAATGATCCTGTACACATATCCCGGTACACTAATCCCCATATATGATCTCCTATATAACTGATCCTGTACCACATATCCGGTACACTAATCCCCATATACTGATCTCCTATACTGATCCCGTACACATATCCCGGTACACTAATTCCCCATATGATGATTCACTGTACACAATCCGTACACATAATCCCATATACTGATATCCATATACTGATCCCTGTACACATATCCCGGTACACATACAATTCCATATACTGATCTCTATATACTGATCACTGTACACATATCCGGTACACTAATCCCCATATACTGATCTCTACATACATGATCCCTGTACACATATCCCGGTACACTAATCCCCATATACTGATCTCCATATACTGATCCCTGACACATATCCCAGGTACACTAACCCATATACTGATCTCCATATACTGATCCCTGTACACTGATTCGGTACACTAATCCCCAATATACTGATCTCATATAATGATCCCGTAACACTGATTCGGTACACTTATCCCAATATACTGATCTCTATATGATCCTGTACACATATCCGGTACACTAATCCCCATATACTGATCTCCATATACTGATCCCTGCTACCCATATATATTCCCTGGTACCACTAATCCCACATATCGATTCTCCATATACTGATCCCTATACCATATCCCGTACACTAATCCCCATATACGATCTCCTGTGACACATATCCCGGTACCACTAAATCCCCATATTACTATCTCCCTATTTACTGACTCCTGTACACCATAGTCCGGTACAACAATCCCATATACTGATCTCCAATACTGATCCCTGTTAACACATTATCCAGGGTTACCATAATCCCATATTATGATTCTCATACATAATAAAAACCGTTACACTAATCCCCTTACTGATTTTCCAGATATGATCATATACTGATCCCTGTACACTGATCCTGGTACACTAATCCCCATATACTGATCTCCATATACTGATCCCTGTACACATATCCCGGTACACTAATCCCCATATACTGATCTCTATATACTGATCCCTGTACACTTATCCCGGTACACTAATCCCCATATACTGATCTCCATATACTGATCCCTGTACACTAATCCCCATATACTGATCTCCATATACTGATCCCTGTACACATATCCCGGTACACTAATCACCATATACTGATCTCCATATACTGATCCCTATACACATATCCCGGTACACTAATCCCCATATACTGATCTCCATATACTGATCCCTGTACACATATCCCGGTACACATATCCCCATATACTGATCTCCATATACTGATCCTTGTACACATATCCCGGTACACTAATCCACATATACTGATCTCCATATACTGATCCCTGTACACATATCCCGGTACTTTGTTTTTGACACCCTTAATCTCGGGCGTTCCGCTAAACACCTCCTAGCCATATCAATCACACCCTTAACACCTGGCTGTTTTTGTGATAGCTAATTGGGATTTTCCAGGGTAAAAATTGCCACAGATTCTGTACATAAAAGTCATTCTGAATTGAGAAAGCCCGTCGGAGAATAGCGAAAACTTCTTAAAGAACACATTTCAAGTCCAGTTGAATATAATCTTGAATACCAGATATACCATGCCTGGAGAATGAGAACTTCACAAGCATGTTAGTTTAGCTGTTAAATCATCAGGAATTTTAAAAGACTACCATCCCCCATTGACTTCCATTAATATCCATCTTAAAGGACAAATTATATTCACCTCACCATCATTATCTGCTTCTAGTTCATATTACTCAGGTGAGGGCCTCTAAACCATTACTTTACCTAAACAGTGAACTTACTTACATTAGTTCCCCCTAATTGAGCATGTCTTCCAATTGGCTACATGAGGATTGGCGGTGGGGAAGTGCACCAGACGCGTCCTTTTACGGAAGTCTGTGAGTAGCCAATGGGAAGAGGTTGGTATGCATGCCCACACAGAATGGTTTAAAAATAAGATGTACTCGTACCAGTCCACACAGACTTTGTATATATAAGAGGTCCTCGTGCCCACAGACCACATAGGAATTGTAAACATTGCCAGGGGACATCCAGAGTTTGCCTACAGTGGGAATGCTACATATCAGGATTCCCCAATGACTGGTAAATTTAAGGTAGTTTGCTCACAGGGAAGATACTTTATAATGTGCCCAGTGACTGGCGGCCGTAAATGACAAGTGTACCCACAGTTACCCAAAAATGGTTGAGGAAGATTGCAGACGGGCAGCGTCAGGGTATGAAGAGACACATACAGGGTTATTCAATAAAAGTTCTATCGTAAAACTGGTGCTAATTTTGCCCAACCAATCAGATGTTAGCTTCAAATGTTAAATAAAATCTTTGATGGTTGGGGCAAAATTAGCCACCATTTTAACAATAAGAACTTTTATTGAATCTGCCCTGATAGTTACTGCAGGCGGGTATTTCATAAGATTAAGATTGTATTGAACACACCATAAAGAGCCTAAACGAAGATCGCATGTCCAAAGTTATTTATCTTTACTACCAGTGTGACAATAAAAGAGAAGCATTACCAATTTATTTATCTATACAGTGTGACATAAAAGAAGAGACCGCATGTACAATGCCTATTTATCTTACTATTACCAGTTGTGTGGCTTTGTGACAATAACAGAGACGCATGTACCAATGTTATTATCTTCTACAGTGTGACAAATTAAAAGAGACCGAAGTACCAATGCTATTTATCTTACTACACAGTGTGACAATATAAAAGAAGACCCGATGCTACCCAATGCTATTTATCTTCTAAACTACCAGTTGGACAATAAAAGAGACCGCCAATTTGTGTACCAATGCTATTATACTACTATTACCGTGTGACAATAAAAGAGACCGCCAGTACCAATTCTATTTATTTACTATACCAGTTTGTGACAATAAAAGAGACCGTAGTAACCAATGCTATATCGTACTATACAGTTGTGACAATAAAAGAGACCGCAGTTGTACCAAATGCTATTGATCTTACTATTACCTAGTTTGTGTTGCCAATAAAGAAGACGCATCGTATTTGTATCCATTTATTTATCTTACTAATACCAGTTTGTGACCATAAAAGAGACATCATGTACCAATGCTATTTATCTTTACTACTACCAGTGTGGACAATATAAAAGAGACATCATGTACCCATTATTATCTACTCTTACAGTTTGTGACAAATATAAAAGAGACATTTTTTTTTCCCAGGTGTACCAATGCCTACTTTATCTTTACGTACTACCAGTTGGACAAATAAAAGAAGAGAATCATTGTACCATGCTATTTATCTTACTATTAACAGTGTGAACGAAAAGAGACGCATGTACCAATTTATTATTCTGACTATTACCAGCTGTTGACAATTAAAAGAGATCCGCACATGCTACCAATGTTATTATCTTACTACTACCAGTGTGTGACAATAAAAGAAGGACATCATGTACCAATGCTATTTATCTTCTTACCAGTGTGACAATTAAAAGAGACCGCAGTGTACCAATGTATTATCTTACTACTACCAGGTTTGTGACAATAAAAGGAGACTCATGTACCAATGTTATTATCGTGACTAGTTACCAGTTTGACAATAAAAGAGACGCATTTACAATGTTAGTTATCTTACTACTACCAGCTGTGACATAAAAGAGACTGCAGTGTACCAATGCTGATTATCTTACTATTACCAGTTTGCACAATAAAAGAGACGCCATTTTACCAATGTTATTATCTTACTTCTACCAGTGTGTGACAAATAAAAGAGAATGCATTGCTTACCAAGGTATTCTCATCTTACTAGTACAGTTTGACAAGAAGAAGAGATTCCGCATTTACCAATGTTATTAGCTTACTACTACCAGTTGTGACAATAAAGAGACTGCATGTACAATGTGATTTATCTGACTACTACCAGTGTTGACAATGAAAATGGCACATCATGTACCAATGTTATTCATCTTATAGTACCAGTTTTGACAATAAAAGAGACCCCGCATTTACCAATGTATTTATCTTACTAATACAGTGTGACAAATAAAAGAGGACTGCAGTGTGTACAAATGTATTATCTACTACTACCAGTTGGACAATAAAAAGAGACCGCATTTACCAATGTTATTATTACTATTACCCGTTGGCACAATAAGAGACGCAGGGATACCAATGTATTTATTTGCTTATGGGTTGGCTTACTATTATCTTATTATCTCATTATTTAGCTGTGGATTATGATTTTTTTTATCCCCAATAATATAAGAGATAGAATACACAAAAAAAACAAAATCCACGGATAGATACCCTTACTGTAAGGATAGGTACCCACATATATAAGGATAGTTACACCCAAAACCTCCAAGCATAGATACACATAATGTAAGGATAGATAACATAATTAGCGAGGTCGAACTATTGAAAGTTCGGTCAGTTTTCGAACTTTCGAACTATTTGGTGTTAAAAGTTCGAAAGTTCGAAAACGGACCCATAAAGCTCTATGGGAGGCAAATAGTTCGAAAAGTTTCAAGTCTCAAATCAACTAAAATATTAATTGGTACTTAATGTAAATGGCTGTGGGACCTGGGGAGAAAATGGTATGGGGGGAGAGCATGATTCCATATCCAGGACTTAAGTAAAATCGATTTACTCTCACCCAAGCTACTTTCGAGCTTTCGCGTCCGAACGTTCGAGGGTAACATGAATTTACTCGCAGATTCGATACTCGCGTATAGGCTTTGTAATGGAGACTTTTACTCGAGTCTCACGAGTCTGGCGCCTAGTACATGTACATTTTACTCGCGGGATCTCGATACTCGAATCGGATCGACATTAGATAAATCATCGAAAGGTCCGCCGGGGGGGAATATCGAAAGTCGCGGTCGAGATAGTTCGAGAAGTCGGGTCGTTCGAACTCGAACAGTAAGTGATAGATAACATAATTTGTGTAAACGGTAGATACACATAATGTAAGGATAGATAAACATAATGTAAGGGTAGATACACATAAGGTAAGGTAGCTAACAAATGTAGGGTAGATACACCTATGTAAGCGGTAGATACACATAAGGTAAAGGTAGATACACAATAATGTTGTAAGGGTGATTACACATAATGTAAGGGTAGAAGATACACATCCTGTAAGGTAGATACACAGAAGTAGGGTAAGATAAAAATAATGTAAGGGTAGATACACATATGTAAGGTAGATAAACATAATGTAATGGTTAGAAGATTACAATAATGTAAGGAAGATACACCTTAATGTAAGGATTAGATACACATAATGTAAGGGTAGATAACCATAATGTAAGGTAGATACATATAATGTAAAGGGAGATAAACATAATGTAGGTAGATATACATAATGTACGTTAGATACACATAATGTTAAGGGAGAACACATAATGCTAGGTTAGATATACAGAATTTACGGAGTAGATACCATAATGTAAGGTAGATACACATAATGTAAGGTAGATAACATAAGTCGGGTTAAGGTATTACACATAAGTAAGGTATGAGGAACATAGTGTAAGGTTAGATTACACATAATGTAGGAGCGATTACACATAAATGCTAAGTAGATACAATTAATGTACGAAGGGAAGGTAGATAAACATAAGGTAAGGTAGATACACATAATGTAAGGTAGATACACAGAAGTAAGGTACGGTAGTAGATACACAAATGTAAGGTAGATACACATAATGTAAGGAGATACACCATAGTAACGTAGATACACATAATGATAGGGTAGATCACCAACTTAATATAAGGTAGATACACATAAATTGTAGGGGGAAGGTAGATACACATAATGTACGGTAGATCCACATAAGGTAAGGTTAGATACACATAATGTAAGGGGGTAAGGTAGGTAAGTAGATGATACACATAATGTAAGGTGGTGTACAAAAATGTAAAGGGTAGAACACATAATGTAAGGGTTTAAGAGTAGAGTACACATAATATAATGGTATAGGACGATACCCATAATGTAATGTAATAAACATAATGTACGGTAGATACACATACATCTAGGTAGAGAGTTACACATAATTGTACGGGTAGATACACCATAATGAAGGGGTAGATACAATAATTGTAAGGATAAGAACACATAATGTAAGTGCTACCACATAATGTAAGGTAGGTAGAAGAACACATAATGTAAGGGTAGAAGATACACATAATGTAAGGTTAGATACCATAATGTATAGGGTAGATGACAACATAATGTAAGGGTTAGATACCCTAATGTAAGGTGGAGATACATACAAATTCTAAGGTATAGATACAATTAAGGTACGGTGATTACACATAATGTAAAGGGTAGATACACATAATGTAAGGGTAGATAAAAGAATGTAAGGTTAGATACACATAATGCTAAGGTAGATAGATACACATAATGTAAAGGGTAGATGCAACATAATATAAGTAGATACACATAATGTAAGGGTAGTACACTAATGTAAGGGTGTTAGATACAACTAATGTAGGTAGAAGATGCACATATATTAAGGTTAGATACACAAATGTAAGGGTAGATACCATTAGTAAGGGTAGTACACATAATTTAAGGTAGATACATACCAATCTAAGGATGATACACTAGGTAAGGTAGATACCACATAAGATAGGTAGATACACATAATGTAAGGGGTAGGATACACATAATGTAAGGTAGATTACATACATCTAAGGATAGATACACCTAGTGTAAGGGTAGATACCACATAATGTAAAGGATAGATACAAATAATGTGAGGTAGATACAAAATGTAAGGGGGTAAGGTAGATACACATAATGTTAGGTAGATACACATAATGAAGGGTAAGGTAGATCACACATAATGTAAGCGTGATACACTATAATGTAAGTGTAAGGTCGTACACCTAATGTAAGGGTTAGAATCACATAATGTAAGGTAGATACACATAATGTAAGTATAAGGTAGAGCACATAATGTAAGGTAGAGATACACATAATGTAAGGGTTAGATACACATAATTGTAAGTGTAAGGTAGATACACAAATGGTAAGGTAGATCACACATAATGTAAGGTAGAATACCACATAATGTAAAAGTGTAAGGTACCATACAACATAATGTAAAGTAGATACACATAGGGTTGAAGGTAGATACACATAATGTAAGGGTAGATACACATAATGTTAAGGTATAGGGTAGAACACATAATGTAAGGTAGATACATACAATCTAAGGATAGATACACATAATGTAACGGTAGATACACATAATGTAAGGTAGATACACATAATGTTAGGTAGATACATATAATGTAAGGTAGATACACAAATTGTAAGTGTAAGGTAGATACACATAATGTAAGGTAGATACTACAATCTAAGGATAGATACACATAATGTAAGGTAGATACACATAATGTAAGGTAGATACACATAATGTTAGGTAGATACACATAATGTAAGGGTAGATACACATAATGTAAGTGTAAGGTAGATACACATAATGTAAGGTAGATACATACAATCTAAGGATAGTACACATTAATGTCGGTTTAGATCCACATAATGTTAAGTAGAGATACACATAATGTAAGGTAGATAACATAAGGTTAGGTAGGATCAATAATGAAGGTAGATAGATTAACACATAATGTAAGGTAGATACACATATGTAAGGTAGATACACATAAAATGTAAGAGTAGCTACACATTAAATGTAAGGCTAGATACAAATAATGTAAGGGTTAGATACACATAATGTAAAGGCAGAATGCACATAATGTAGGTATATACAACATAATGTAAAGCGTAGACTACACATAAGGTAAGTAGAAGATAACATAATGTACGGTAGATACACATAAGTACGGTTTTAGCTACACATAATGTAAGCAGAAGATACACATATGTAAGCGTGGTAGATACACATATGTAAGGATTAGATACACATAATGTAAGGTAGATACAATTCAATGTAAGGTGGTAGATTACACAGAATGTACGGTAGATACACATAATGGACGGTAGATAAACATAAGTAAGCAAGATAAATCATAATGTGAAGCTAGATACACATGTAATGAAAGGTTAGATACACAATAATGTAAGTTAGATACATACAATATAAGGATAGATAACACATAGTGCTAAGGTAGATACACATAATGAAGGTAGATACACATAATGTAAGGGTAGATACACATTAATGTAAGGTTAGAGATAACATAAGGTAAGGTAGATACACATAATGTAAGGATAGTACACATAATGTAAGGTATAACAAATTAAACTTGTAAGGATAGATACACATATTGTAAGGTAGATAAACATAATGTAAGGTAGATACACAAATGTAAGGATTAGATACACATAAGGTGTAAGGTAGAATACATACAATTCTAAGGATAGATACACATAGTGGAAGGTAGATACACATCATGTAAGGTGGTAGATTACACATAAGTTAGGTTAGAGACAAATAGTAAGGTAGTACACAGAATGTAAGGTTATATACTACATAATTGTAAAGGTAGATAACATAATGTAAGGTTTGATAACATAATGTAGTGTTAGATACACCTCATGTAAAGGTAGATACACATAAGGGAAGGGTAGATACACATTATGTAAGGCAGATACACATAATGTAAGGCAGATACCAAATAATGTTAAGAGATAATCACACATAATTTGTAAGGGAGATACACATATGTAAGGTAGATACACATATGTAAGGTAGATACACATAAGTAAGATTGATTAGATAAAATAATCGTAAAGGATAGCTACAAATTAAGGTAAGGTAGATACACATATGGTAAGGCGTTAGATACAATAATGATAAGGTACAGATACAAATAATGTAGGATAGATCCACATAATGTAAGGGTAGATACACATAATGTAAAGGTAGAGACACATAAGTAAGGGTAGATACACATAATGTAAAGGTTAGATACACATAATGTAAGGTAGATACACATAAGGTAAAGGTAGATACAATAAGGTACGATAGATACACATAAGGTAAGGAATAGCGACCATTATGTAGGTAGATACACAATATGTTAAGGTAGATACACATAATGTAAGGGATAGATACACATAATTAAGGTAGATACACATAATGTAAGGGAATACCATAATGTACGGGTTAGATACACATAATGTAAGGTAGAGACACATAATGTAAGGTAGATACACATATGCTAAGGTAGAAGATACACATAATGTAAGGTGAGATACCACATAATGTAAGCGGTAGATAACATAATGTAAAAGGTAGATGCACATAATGTAAGGGTAGATACAAATAATTGTAAAGGTAGATACTCATATGTAAGTTAGATACCACATAATGTACGGTAAGATACACATACTGTTGGTAGATACACATAAATGTAAGCTAGATACACATAATGTAAGGTAGTCACATATGTAAGGAATAGATACACATAAGTAAGGTAGATACACATAATATAAGGTAGATACACAAGTAAAGGTGATACACAATTGTACGGGTGGTTATAATACACATAAGTAAGGTAGATACACAATTCGTGTAAGGTAGAGAACATAATGTAAGGTAGATACAAATAATTGGAAGGGTAGATACACATAAGTAAGGGTAGATACACAATACTGTAAGGTAGATACACATAATGTAAGGTAGATACACATAATGTACGGTAGATACACATAATGTAAGCGTAGATACCAATAATTGTAAGGGTAGATACACATAATTGTAGGGTTAAGAACCCTAATGATAAGGTAGATACACATAGTGTAAGGTAGATACACATTAATGTAAGGTAGATACACATAGATGTAAGGATAGATACACATAATGTAAGGTAGATTACACAATAGTGTAAGGTTAGGAAGATACACATAAGTAGGTAGATACACATAATGTAAGGAGATACAAATGTAAGGGAGATACCACATAATGTAAGGTAGATACACATAGTGTAAGGTAGATACACATAATGTAAGGTAGATACACATAATGTAAGGTAGATACACATAATGTAAGGTAGATACACATAGTGTAAGGTAGATACACATAATGTAGTAGATACACATAAGATAAGGTTAGATTACACTAATTGTAGGTAGTACACATAGTTGTAAGGTAGATACACATTAATGTAAAGGTAGATTACACATAATGTAAGGTTAGATACACATAGTGTTAAGGTAGATAACATAATGTAAGGTAGATACACAAAGTAAGTAGATACACATAATGTAAGGGTAGATACACAATGGCAGTAGATACACATAATGTAAGGTAGATACACCAGTTGTAGGTTAGATACACATAATGTAAGGGTAGATACACATAGACCTGTAAGGATAGATACACATTAATGTAAGGTTAGATACACATAGTTGTAAGGTAGAATACAAATAATGTAAAGGTAGATACACATAATGTAAGGTAGAACACATAATGTAAGTAGATACACATAAGGTAAGGTAGATACACATAGATGTATGAAGGTAGATACACATAATGTAAGGTAGATTACACATAATGTAAGGTAGATACACATAATGTAAGGTAGAGATACACATAGTGAAGGTTAGATACACATAATGTAAGGTAGAGACAAATAAATGTAAGGTAGATACACATAATGTAAGGTAGATACACATAGTGTAAGGTAGATACACAAATGTAAGGGTAGCATACACTAATGTAAGGAGATACACATAGTGCGTAAGGTAAGATACACATAATGTAAGGTAGATACACATAATGTCAAGGGAGTAACATAATGTAAGGGTAAGATTACACATAATGTAAGGTAAGATACACATCAATGTAGGGTAGATACACATAGGTAAGGAGTAGATACACATAAATGTAAATGGGATACAACATAATGTAAGTAGATACACAATAATGTAGGTAGATACACTAGTTGTAAGTAGATACACATAATGTAAGGTAGATACACATAATGTAAGGTAGATACAATAATGTAAGGTAGAATACACATAGTGTTAAGGTAGATACACATAATGTAAGGTAATACACATAATGTAGGTAGATACACATAAGTAATGGTAGAGATACACATAACGTTAAGGTAGAGACATAACGTAAGGTGTAGATACACACTAATGTAAGGTTAGAACACATAATGTAAGTAGATACACATAGTGTAAGGTAGATACACATAATGTAAGGTAGTCAATAATGTAAGGTAGATACACATACTGTAAGGTAGATACACAAATGTAGGTAGATACACATTAATGTAGGGTAGATACACATAGTTAAGTAGCATTACAATAATGTAAGGATAGATACACATATGTAAGAGGTAGATACACATAATGTAAGGTGAACACATAATGTACGGTAGAGATACACATAATGTAAGGTAGATACAATCCACATACATTGTAAGGTAGATACACATAATGTAGGTAGCTAACATATGTAAGGTAGGTATAAATAAGCTAAGGGATAGAACTGAGAACATTTATTAAACAAACTGTTTCTACTGAAAGATAGCTTGAGGTGCTATTAGGATCACTGCTCCTAAATGGCCAAAGATGGGCTGACCAGGTTCTCTGGGAGGGGTGCATCAATGTGGATATTGTTTTAAAGGGAAATACAGCCTAATGGATTTTAATTTATTGAAGGCTCAGAAAAGCATTTCTTCATAGGGTGTTTTTCACAGTAATTTTAGTCTTCCTGTGACTAAACAAGGGTGAATTAGTTCTTCTCTAAAAGCTGGGTACACACATGATGCAATTGACCAACCGATAGTTTCAGTTTCTCGGTCAATCGGGATGAAATTAATTGCATTGGTTTTGGAGAGACAAATGTGCGTAATTTTGCCGAGACGTCTAGCCTTCCTCCTGGCCAACAGGTCGGATGTCAGGAGGAAGAATCTCACCATGTGTAACATCTATTTAAGACCTGCTGAGATAAGTAAGGTAAGATCGATAGTGGAATCCAGTTCCACACCTTGGATAGCTTCCTCCTTCAGCCACCACCCAACTAGATCAGCACCGACGTGCTGTTCTTCTAACTCTTATTCCATACAGCTCATGCTATAATGTAAGACATTTCAGGAACAGAAAATCATTACTTGCACGGGGTGTGGTTGCAATAAATGGGTTGGGTAACGTTGCCGGGATGGAGTAATGAAGTCTGCAGACCATTATAAACTCATCAATAAAGAAATGACAGTTTGCACCTTCCCACCAGTCTAATGGTGGAAATACCCATTAATTCTTGGACGTTAGCTTTTGGTGAATAATTCCTCTCAGCTCCCCATGTGCCGATACAATGGGAAGGGGGGGGGGGGGGTATCAAAGAGTGCATTATACATTTCTGTAGGGGAATTGGTCATTAAGGATCAAAAAAACCAATGCTTTGTGTTCAAGCAGGGTTTTCCTTTTCAAAACATTGTATCCAACGTATGTATGCTTTTTATCTATTAACACACAATTATAGCAAATGGGAGATGACTCATGTTAAGTATGGAGCTAGAACATGTACTGTAAATGGGTACCACTGGGTAGTATGTGAATGATAAAGCCCTAATAACACCACTTTAAGACCATCTCCTGCTATCCTTTCAGGCTCACTGTTACAGCTCCCCAACTACACATGATCTTGCCTTCCCTGTGAGCCAGGCAGATAGAAGCACAATGAGAGAATACTGTAAAATGTTTTATTCACTTATGCAGCCCAAAAACAAGGGCTGATAATTAAGACCGTGGCAGAACTTCCGATAAAGTATCAGTAGACGGAAAGGGGTATGAACCAATCGCATTTGGGGTTTAGCTATGTTACATAACATTGTCAGTGTTAGCCAATGTGGAAGGAAAGTTGAAAGTTGAGGAACTATTAGTTTCCTATGCCTGGGGTAGTATCGGGTCACAAACTAAAGCCATGAGAGAAAAATAATGGTTGTTAGAAGCCCAAAGTGATGTTGGCTGGAACTAGTCCATGGAGTCTATAAAGGATTCCTAGAAGAAGACCATAGCAGTGAAGGTGAAGTAACTCGGAGTCAATGGGCCCCCCAGCAAAACTATGATTTGGCCGCTGCTTTAATCTACAGCCGTTTTGTTCTGGGGGGCGGCTTGTATCTGTCATAGGGACAGATACAGTTGCAGGATTGCTCCCTAGTCGCTACACCCATGGCCATAGCCAAGGGCATACAGAAAGTTGGGGGAAGGCCTACATAAGACGTGGAGGAGAAGAAAACATAGTCTTGAGAAGGATCTAAGCAGTGCAAACAATTTCTACCGTTTCTATGTCACGCTTGATTTTCCAGAGCTCAGCACAAGGAAACCCAACCACAACGAGATTGTTCCCAAAGGAAACCAATGTCGCTCAGAATATCTTGTCAAAGTAAATGAGTTTTCAGACAGTTCCTTGGTTTTTCTTCCATCTGCAGGTCCCAGATAGATTAAACCGCTTCAGTAGATTTATTTTGATTTTTGTCTGCTGTAAGGCAACAAACCACCTAGGGATTTGCAAAAAATCTTTAAAAAGGGTGACGTGATGGTTTAGCCAGCAAGCTCTGGGTAACTATCATCCCTGTGAGTGTATGTGTGTGGGGGGGAATTAAACGCCGTCTGTGTTACGGTGAACAACGAGGATTATCAAGACCGTTGGAGTCCAAAAAGGAAAAAGGGGAATTGTTACCTCTTCTATACAGTAACAGTCACGTTTTCAATATTGTAACATGATAGGGGCCACGTTATCTTGGCTTTAAGATTTCCGTTCGCCTCCTTCACCAGAAAGTTCCTCCTGACAGCGGTTTCACGCAACTAATGTTCATTTCTGATACTCGGTTTGAACCCAATGGAATCGGAAGTTCTTATTTTTTTATTGTTATTTTCGAAACATTCGGGTTTAAAATTTGCTTTTTCCGATTCAATTTCCATTTTCTAATATTTGATTTATTTTCGCTAAGTTCCGAATGTTAAAATTCTATAGTATCTGCGGATTCTTCAAACCGGCCGCAATGGAGTTGAAAACGGGAGGACTCACGTTTGAGACTCAATAGTGAACCATAACGGTTTTAAAGGCAAGTCCCGTCCTAATGAAAAACTAATACAGGTTAAATCACCGCCCCACAACCCTAAACGGTAATAGTTTGAAATGTGAAATATATAAATCTAACCTGAAATCCTGCCATGTGCTGTTTCCCTTGTTTCTGCCTTCCTGGTTGTCCAGTTAGTAACTGTCAGTTATGGATGTGGACCAGTTGACTAACAGCCAAATGACCGAATTGTTGATCCCCTGTCTGCCTCTTCTGGAGCATCCGGCTAGTTAAGGCTCTCGTTACAGGTTTCTAAATTGCTCGTGTCCAGAGCATCCAGAAGCCATAGCAGGATACAGTTAATGATTCATAGGGCAAACTATGATATTCAATCAACATATTTTAAGAGGCCATTACTTTATAAAAGATGTTATTATAGTTGTCTTTAAGTATTTTGAGAAATTCATATACAATGCTGCAGATTTCTGTCTTTTACAGAGTGGATCATGGGACCCACATAAATAGTTAAACACATGATCAGGTAATTCCAATCAGTTCCTACCCAAAAACAGCTGTCAATTTAAAGGGGCATGTCCACAAATGATTGACTTACAGTAATCTCCCCCTCCCCAGGTCATTACACTTGTACCAGAATTAATGATTCGCCCTTTCTGCAAAGATATCGGCCTCTCGTCTCCTGACCAAGAGCTTTTTATAAGATTGAGTTGGTAATAAGTATTTTTCCCCCTGTTGTTCCGTTCCATAGTGAAATTCAGAGATCCAATTTCAACCCAATAATCGAAGTTTTTTACTGGGAATTGTTCCAATTTTCCACCCATTTTTTAACGTGCTTTTGGAAACTACTGATGTTGTTCCTGGATTGCCACTGTTTACCTTGAACCGACTACAAAACGCGGTATTATTGGAAAGTTAGAAAGTACTGCTACTATATGAATACTGTGGACCGTAAGTCAGAAAACATGGGATTTGCATACGTAACACACATTATGATAGTATGTTGACTTAAGACCAATCAGGGAAGGCCCTACATCACACTGTGTCTGAATATCGCCAGCTCCTTCTCAAGCAAAATCTCTATATCCCGTTCATCTACTGTCACAGTATCAGTTTTCTGCCCTTTCACAATAAACCATGCTGTTCTGCTGTGATGCTACTTGTAACAGAAGGGAGATTAGATTAGAAAATCCCCCCACTGTGCTGAGGTTTGTAAGGGGTTTAACTGCAATTTAATTTTTCATATTGAAATCATAGTCCTCGATCTGCCATTTCTCGGAAGCTTCTTAGGCTTCAGTGCGCAAATATTATTGGCTACATTAAACAATGAAGTTTTCCAGGAAGGCACATTTTGCCAGGGTGTGATATATGCTTGTAGCAGGGATCAGCGTGTTTGAGACAGTTGGATTAGCTTCTGTTTGCATAGGGCACCCTCTCAACTGTCAATATTTTAGTCAGTGTTAGTTACTTATTGTCTTTCCACATTAAAGGGACGCTATACTGAAAAAAAATGACTTTTCATCATCTTAAGCTATAATGGAATACATGTAGTAAGACATGAATCTAAGGTCTGTGTGTGTGTTGTTGAATGCCTTCAACCAGCCAAAGTTGATAAGGAGACAGTATCCTTCCTCCTTCTTTTAACCACTCCCAATTCCATCTGATGACTGTTTTTCCCACAAATCAACTGTCAAACTTGCCACCAGCATACCACATTCAACTACTACAGCAAAACAGAAAAATAGTTTGACAGCTGAAATTTAGAGTTTTAGATTGGATATCTCTAAGAAATAGGGGGGCAGATCAATAAAAAAATTATACAGTG
Source organism: Hymenochirus boettgeri (assembly GCA_019447015.1). Classification (NCBI taxonomy): domain Eukaryota; kingdom Metazoa; phylum Chordata; class Amphibia; order Anura; family Pipidae; genus Hymenochirus; species Hymenochirus boettgeri. The sequence continues at coordinate 24,428,202 of CM033469.1, forward strand.
GTGGTTGGGAAGAATTTATAGTTTCCAGTAATGACAATTTATTTAAAATAACTTTTTTTTTAAGCCCGTAAGTTTTAAGTGAGTATGCCTCATCCTGGGGAGAGGAGGAGGACAAAAGAAAAGAGGCCATGGTCGATGTCATCAAGATACGGGAAAGCAGGAGGTTTGTACATTCTTGAGCACAAATAATTGCTCGCGTGAGGAAATGCTACAGGCTTTATTTACCCTAACTGTTGCTCTTAAAAAAAGAACCACTTCACTATAAATAAAGCACAAACTGGACACATATACCATGTCAAAAGACTAGTTAAGTTGTGTCTATAGGGCATGTATACATGGTTAGGACCTGTGAGTGATTTGTGACTGCGGCAACATTTTAATACTGGATCTAAATAGGGAAGCGGTGCGTATCGGATTATCATAGCTTATAAATAAACCCTAGACATTCTGTCCATCTCATAAAGAGGTTGTGTATTATACATGGTACAGTCAGGAACACCGCCACATTGCTCTGTGTGCTACGTATAAAACAGGAAACCATTAGCGGTTCCACCATTCTAAATAACCTTAGATCATTTCCCCATTTGTTAGTCATCTTTATTCCCATAAAAAGTTGGAATCTCAGGCCATGGAGCTTAGGGGAGAAGGAGAAGTGAGGAGCAGAATTAACACCCACTTCATATTTATCATCATCTTGCATAGCGGAAGAAATCATAGTGAAGCGTCAGTCGGGACCATCTGTTGGCAGATTTAAGGCTGGATATTATTAGGAACAAAAGGCGGTTACATTTGGATGTTGGGGAGGGAAAATTCTGTCAGGAATGCTGCTACAAACTGGTAGAGAATCATTCCTGCTGGGTCCGTTTGCACATTTTGTAGGCCAGGGGACTGTATTGGTAAATAGAGCAGACCCTGTCCAACGTCTAGGGGCGTCAGATGGCGGGGGAAGTGAGTGAAGGGATGTGATTAGTATTAAAGGCAAAGCCTGCACAGACTTTTTTTTTTTTTTACAGTTTGGAAACAGTATGATGAAAATCAGGACTATATACAATCTAATTAGGGTTATCTATACGTAAATCCCTGTAGGATGATAGATAATGAGATAGATGGCTAGTAGTGATGGATGATGATAGATAGATAGATAGATAGATAGATAGATGAAGATAGTAGATAGATAGATTAGTAGATTAGAATAGATAGATGGATGGTGGATGGATGGGAATGGATGGATGGATGGATGGAGATGGATGGATGGAGGATAGATAGCTAGATATCTAGATAGGTAGGATTAGATAGTAGAGATAGATCGATAGATAGATAGATAGATAGATGATAGATGTAGAGATAGATAGATAGATGATGGATGCGATGGAGGTGATGGATGGATGATGGATGGATGGATGGATGGCATGGATGATGGTAGATAGGTAGTAGATAGATAATAGATGAGAGAGATAGATAGATGATAGATAGATAGATAGATAGATAGATAGATAGATAGATGGATGGATGGATGGAGGATGGATGGATGATGGCATGATGGATGGAATGGATGGATGATGGATGATGGATGGATGATGATGGAGGGATGGATTGGAATGAGCCTGGATAGATAGCTAGATATCTAGAGTGGTAGGATAGATTAGATAGATAGATAGAAGATAGATAGATGGATGGATGGATGGATGGAGGTGGATGGAGTGAGGATGGATGGAAGCGATGGATGGAGGATGGATGGATGGATGGGATAGATAGATAGATAGGTAAGATAGCGTATAGTAGATAGATAGATAGATAGATCAGATAGATAGATAGATAGATAGATCAGATAGGTAGATAGGTAGATAGATAGCTAGGGGCTTGTGCTTGTATTTTTCAGGCCAAAGCTGCACAGCCTTTTTTTTTTTTACAGTTGCGATAACGATAGATAAACAGAGGACATAGATGGATGGATGGATGAATTGATCGGGAGGGATAGATGATATATAGATATTAGATCGGATTAGAAGATAGATAGATAGATAGATAGTGGATAGTTGGATAGATAGATAGATAAACAGAGACATAGATAGATGATAGATAGATAGATAGATAGATAGATAGATAGATAGATAGATAGATAGATAGATAGATAGATAGATAGATAGATGATAGCGAGATGAAGGCGGATGCTAGATAGATAGACAGAGAGATAGATAGAGAGATAAATAGATAGATAGATAGATAGATAGATAGATAGATAGATAGATAGGATGGATGGATGGATGGATGGATAGGTAGGTAGATAGGTAGGTAGGTAGGTAGATCGATAGATAGATAGATAGATAGATAGATAGATAGATAGATAGATGATTTTAGATAGCTTAATAGATTAGATTTAGAAGATAGATAAGATAGATAGATAGATAGATAGCTGTGGGAATGAATGAGGATAGATAGATGGATAGATGGATGGATAGATGGATGGAGATATACAGTAAGATAGAAAGATAGATAGATAGGATAGATAGATAGATAGATAGATAGATAGATAGATAGAAGATGGATGGATGGGGCTGTGCTTGTATTTAAGGGCAAAGCTGCACGGCTTTTTTTTTTTTTTTACAGTTGGAACTGATGAAAATTCCAGGACTATATACATATAAATATAGGGGTATCTATACGTAATATCCACCACAGATAGATAGATAGATAGATAGAGGATAGATAGATAAACAGAGGCATAGATGGATGGATGGATAGATAGATAGATAGATAGATAGATAGATAGATAGATAGATAGATAGATAGATAGATAGATAGATAGATAGATAGGATAGTGGATAGTGGATAGTTGGATAGATAGATATATAGATAGATAGATAGATAGATAGAAGATATATATATATATAGATAGATAGATAGGTAGATAGATAGATAGATAGATAGATAGATAGATAGAAGATATATAGATAGATAGATAGATAGATAGATAGATAGATAGATAGATAGATGGATGGATGATGGATGGATGGATGGACAGATATAGAAGAAGAGTAGATAATAAATAGATATATAGATAGATAGATAGATAGATGGAAGATAAATAGATAATAAATAGATAGATAGATAGAAAGAAAGAAAGATACGGTAGATAGATAATAGGGGTTGGAAGCATTTATTATACACAGAGATATAACTGGATGGGCAGATTATGGTGAGTGGAATGAGAAAATCCTCGCCATTCCTTCATATATTGTGTACTGAAACTCCACTGTAAGCCCTGGGCAACATCTGCATACTGGATGTAATAGTAATTATACTAATTGCAATGGATCAGCTCATAGTCCAGGTCTTGTTCTACATTGTAGGCACAGTGCATGCTATAGACATCATACACGGCATACCAACTCAACTGGCTGCACCTCCTAGAGCGTGGACCATCATGTCCATGCAATAGATTGTTCCAGCTTTGGAGGATATGTACAGATTATAATTTAATCATGCCCCAGCCCCAGGATGAGGAATTATCCACCTACTTCTATTTCTGGTACGCCGTGGCAATGATGTCAAGCCAATGGCTGATGGCCATTACCGATCAAGCCTTCCCTGCTGCTAATGAATGAAAGAGCACATTGCAGCAGTAGAGGAGGCAGCATTATTAAAGCCTGTGAGTACAACGCAACTGGGGTTGGTTTTGGAGGGTGCTCCTTATCCTACAAAATTTTTGTTGAAGGGGAGGACATGCCCTTGAAGTGGGATTTTATAGCTTATTTGTGTTTTTAGGGGGGTTGTTTTCAGATTCTGGAGTATAAAAAATTGGGTTTAGTTCACCTTTAAATTAGTTCCCATTCTTTTTATCAGTACATGGAATGCTTTAAGGGGTGTAGGAAAGGGCTAAAGACACGTTCCGGGACCACGCGCACTGCCAGAAGCAATGATAAGAGAGTTGTACGAGAGCCCTTGTTATCAGTGCATATCCACAGTAAAGTCCAGAGCTTATTCTGATCTCTCACTAACCATCTGGGCAGCATCTGCTGTTAAGAGAAACAGCGTCAGAACTACTCTATGGAAAGAAGAAAAAAAGACCACAGCAGAGAAAAATGACAAAATCGTACATTAATCACAGCATCCCCATACTGTTACCCAATAGTAACTGACACATTCCGTCAATCCCTACACCATTCCCCAATACAATCCTTTACACCAGTCCCCATGTATAATCCGATACTAGTACCCAGTCCCCATATAGTAATCCTGTACACCAGTCCCATATTACTAATCCCGTACACCAGTCCCCCATATACGTAATCCTGTAGACCAGTCCTTACTAATCCCGCACCAGTCCCATATCTAATCGTACACCAGTCCCCATATACTAATCCCGTACACCAGTCCCCATATACTAATCCCGTACACCAGTCCCCATATACTAATCCCGTACACCAGTCCCCATATACTAATCCTGTACACCAGTCCCCATATACTAATCCCGTACACCAGTCCCCATATATAACTGTACACCAGTGCCCATACTAAAGCCGTACACAGTCCCCATTATACTAATCCTGTACACCAGTCCCCATATACTAATCCCGTACACCAGTCCCCATACACTAATCCCGACAGCTCCCCATATACTAATCCCGTAACACAGTCCCCATATACTAATCCTGTACACCAGTCCCCATATACTAATCTCCATATACTGATCCCTGTACACCGATCCCGGTACACTAATCCCAATATACTGATCTCCATGTACTGATCCCTGTACACATATCCCGGTACATATCCCATGATATGATCTCCATATACTGATCCTGTTACATTAATCCTCATATACTGATCTCCATATACTGATCCCTGTACACTGATCCCCATACTTCACTCCCCATATACTGATTCTCATAAAATAATGATCCAAAGACTATATCACCCATATACTGATCCCTGTACATGATCCCAGTACACTAATCCTCATACTGATCCCAGTACACTAATCCCCATATACTGATCCATGTACACCGATCTCCATATTCCAATCCCCATATACTGATTCTCATAAATATACAAACCCGTTACACTAATCCCCATATACTGATTTCCAGATACTGATCCCTGTACACCAATCCCGGTACACAAATCCCCATATACTGATCTCCAATATATGATCCGTACAAATCCCAGTACCACAAAATCCCATATACTGATCTCTATATACTGATCCCTGTCACAGATTCGGGGTACACTAATCCCCATATACTGATCTCCATATACTGATCCCTGTACACATATCCGGTCACTAATCCCCATATAATGATCTCCATATACTGATCCCTGTACACATATACTGGTACACTAATCCCCATATATGATCTCCATTATACTGATCCTGTACACGTTATCCCAGTACACTAATCCCACTATACTGCTCTATATAGATCCCTGATACACTGATTTGGTACAATAATTCCCCATATACTGATTCTCCAATTACTGATCCCTGTACACACCAATCCCTAGGACACTAATCCCCATATACTGATCTATATATACTGATCCCTGTACACTGATTCTGGTACACTAATCCCCATATACTGATCTCCATATACTGATCCCTGTACACATATCCCAGTACACTAATCCCCATATACTGATCTCTATATACTGATCCCTGTACACTGATTCTGGTACACTAATCCCCATATACTGATCTCCATATACTGATCCCTGTACACATATCCCGGTACACTAATCCCCATATACTGATACATATACTGATCCCTGTACACATATCCTGGTACACTAATCCCCATATACTGATCTCCATATACTGATCCCTGTACACGTATCCCAGTACACTAATCCCCATATACTGATCTCTATATACTGACCCCTGTACACTGATTCTGGTACACTAATCCCCATATACTGATCTCCATATACTGATCCCTGTACACATATCCCGGTACACTAATCCCCATATACTGATCTCTATATACTGATCCTGTACACTGATTCTGGTACACTAATCCCCATATACTGATCTCCATATACTGATCCCTGTACACATATCCTGGTACAATAATCCCCATATACTGATCTCCTATACTGACCCTGTACACATATCCCGGTACACTAATCTCATATACTGATCTCCATATACTGATCCCTGTTACACATATCCCGGTACACTAATCCCCATATACTGATCCCTGTACACATATCCCAGTACACTAACCCCATATACTGATCTCTATATACTGATCCCTGTACACTGATTCTGGTACACTAATCCCCATATACTGATCTCCCTATACTGATACCGTACACATATCCGGTACACTAATCCCATATATACAATCTCCATATACTGATCCCTGTAACATGTCCCAGTACACTAATCCCCATATACTGATCTCTATTACTGATCTGTAACATGATTCTGGTACACTAATCCCCATATATGATCTCCATATACTGATCCCTGTAGACATATCCCGGTACACTAATCCCCATTACTGATCTTTTATACTGATCCTGTACACTGATTCTGGTACACTAATCCCCATATACTGATCCATATACTGTGCCTGTACACATATCTTGTAACTAATCCCCATATACTGATCCCTGTAACACATATCCCGGTACACTAATCCCCTATACTGATCTCCTACTGATCCTTGTACACATATCCCGGTACACTAATCCCCATAATGATCTCTATATACTATCCCTGTACACATATCCCGGTACACTAATCCCCATATATTGATCTCCCATATACTGATCCCTGACACCAATCCCGGTACACATCTCCCATATATGATTCTCTATTATACTGATCCCTGTACACATATCCCGGTACACTAATCCCCATATACTGATCTCTACATACTGATCCCTGTACACATATCCCGGTACACTAATCCCCATATACTGATCTCCATATTTTGATCCGTGTACACATATCCCAGTACACTAATCCCCATATACTGATCTCCATATACTGATACCTTACACATATCATGGTACACTAATTCCCATATACTGATCTCCATATACTGATCCCTGTACACATATCCCGGTACACTAATCCCCATATACTGATCTCTATATACTGACCCCTGTACAATGATTCTGGTACACTAATCCCCATATACTGATCTCTATATACTGATCCCTGTACACATATCCCCGGTACACAAATCCCCATATACTGATCCATATACTGATCCCTGTACACATATCCCGGTACACTAATCCCCATATACTGATCTCCATATACTGAGCCCTGTACACAAATCCCGGTACACTAATCCCCATATACTGATCTCATATACTGATCCGTACACATATCCCGGTACACTAATCCCCTATACTGATCTCCATATACTGATCCCTGTACACTGATTCTGGCACACTAATCCCATATACTGATCTCTATATACTGATCCCGTACACTGATTCTGGTACACTAATCCCCATATACTGATCTCCCTATACTGATACCTGTAACAATATCCCGGTACACTAATCCCCATATACTGATCTCCAATATACTGATCCCTGTACACATATCCGGTACACTACTCACCATATATGACTCCATATACTGATCCTATACAAATATCCCGGTACACTAATCCCCATATACTGATCTCCATATACTGATCCCTGTACACATTCCCAGTACACTAATCGAATATACTGATCCCTGTACACTGATTATTTTTTGGTACACAATCCCCATATACTGATCTCCATATACTGATCCCTGTACACATATCCCGGTTACATAATCCCCATATACTGATCTCTATATTACTGATCCTGTACACTGATTCTGGTACACTAATCCCCATATACTGATCTCCATTACTGATCCCTGTACACACTATCGTACACTAATCACCATATACTGATCTCCCTCTATATGACCCTGTACACATATCCCGGTACACCAAATCCCCATTATACTGATCTCCAATACTGATCCTGTACACATATCCCGGTACAAATTCCCATATACTGATCTCCATTATACTGAGCCCTGTACACAAATCCCGGTACACTAATCCCCATATACTTATCTCCATATACTGATCCCTGTACACCATATCCCGGTACACTAATCCCCATATAATGATCTCAATAATGATCCCTGATACATGATTTGGCACACTAATCCCATCTTACTGATCTCTATATACTGACCCTGTACACTGATTCTCTGGTACACTAATCCCCATATACTGATCTCCCTATACTGATACCTGTACACATATCCCGGTACACTAATCCCCATATACTGATCTCCATATACTGATCCCTGTACACATATCCCGGTACACTAATCCCCATATACTGATCTCCATATACTGATCCCTATACACATATCCCGGTACACTAATCCCCATATACTGATCCCTGTACACCTATCCCAGTACACTAATCCGAATATACTGATCCCTGTACACTGATTCTGGTACACTAATCCCCATATACTGATCTCCATATACTGATCCCTGTACACATATCCCGGTACAACTAATCCCCATATACTGATCTCTATATACTGATCCCTGTACACTGAATTCTGGTACACTACTCCCCATATACTGATCTCCATATACTGATCCCTGTACACATATCCCGGTACACTAATCACCATATACTGATCTCCCTATACTGATCCCTGTACACATATCCCGGTACACTAATCCCCATATACTGATCCCTGTACACATATCCCGGTACACTAATCCCCATATACTGATCTCCATATACTGATCCCTGTACACATATCCCGGTACACATATCCCCATATACTGATCTCTATATACTGATCCCTGTACACATATCCCGGTACACATATCCCCATATACTGATCTCCATATACTGATCCCTGTAACAATCCCGGTACAACTATCCCCATATACTGATCTCTATATACTGATCCCTGTACACATATCCCGTACAACTAATCCCATATACTGATCTCTACATACTGATCCCTGTACACATATCCCGGTACACTAATCCCCATATACTGATCTCCATATACTGATCCCTGTACACATATCCCAGTCACTAATCCCCATATACTGATCTCTATATACTGATCCCTGTACACTGATTCTGGTACACTAATCCCCATATACTGATCTCCATATACTGATGCCTGTACACATATCCTGGTACACTAATCCCCATATACTGATCCCTGTACAACATATCCCGGTACAACTAATCCCCTATACTGATCTCCCTATACTGATCCTTGTACACATATCCCGGTACACTAATCCCCATATACTGATCTCTATATACTGATCCCTGTACACATATCCCGGTACCTAATCCCCATATACTGATCTCCCTATACTGATCCCTGTACACATATCCCGGTACACTAATCCCCATATACTGATCCCTGTACACATATCCCGGTACACTAATCCCCATATACTGATCTCCATATACTGATCCCTGTACACATATCCCGGTACACATATCCCTATATACTGATCTCTATATACTATATCTGATCCTGTACACATTCCCGTACACTATATCCCATATACTGATCTCTACATACTGATCCCTGTACACATATCCCGGTACACTAATCCCCATATACTGATCTCCATATACTGATCCCTCTACAACATATCCCAGTACACTAATCCCCATATACTGATCTCCATATACGATCCCTGTACACTGATTCTGGTACACTAATCCCCAATACTGATCTCTATATACTGACCCCTGTACACTGATTCTGGTACACTAATCCCCATATACTGATCTCTATATACTGATACCTGTACACATATCCCGGTACACTAATCCCCATATACTGATCTCCATATACTGATCCCTGTACACATATCCCGGTACACTAATCCCCATATACTGATCTCCATATACTGATCCCTATACACATATCCCAGTACACTAATCCCCATATACTGATCCCTGTACACATATCCCGGTACACTAATCCCCATATACTGATCTCCCTATACTGATCCCTGTACACATATCCCGGTACACTAATCCCCATATACTGATCTCCATATACTGATCCCTGTACACATATCCCGGTACACATAATCCCCATACTGATTCTCATATCTAATAAAACCCGTACACTAATCCCCATATACTGATTTCCATATACTGATCCCTGTACACCAATCCCGGTACACAAATCCCCATATACTGATCTCCACATACTGATCCCTGTACACATATCCCGGTACACATATCCCCATATACTGATCTCTATATACTGATCCCTGTACACATTCCCGGTACACATCCCCATATACTGATCTCTACAAACTGATCCCTGTACACATATCCCGGTACACTAATCCCCATATACTGATCTCCATATTCTGATCCCTGTACACATATCCCAGTACACTAATCCCCATATACTGATCTCCATATCTATCCCTGTACACATATCCGGTACACTAATCCCCATATATGATCTCCATATATGATCCCTGTACACATACCGGTACACTAATCCCCATATACTGATCTCCATATACTGATCCCTGTACACATATCCCGGTACACTAATCCCCATATACTGATCTCTACATACTGATCCCTGTACACATATCCCAGTACACTAATCCCATATACTGATCTCCATATACTGATCCCTGTACACATATCCCGGTACACTAATCCCCATATACTGATCTCTATATACTGATCCCTGTACACATATCCTGGTACACATATCCCCATATACTGATCTCCATATACTGATCCGTAACACTATACCCTACCCCTAATCCCCATATACTGATCTCCATATACTGATCCCTGTACACATATCCCGGTACACATATCCCCATATACTGATCTCCATATACTGATCCTTGTACACATATCCCGGTACACTAATCCACATATACTGATCTCCATATACTGATCCCTGTACACATATCCCGGTACACTAACCCCATATACTGATCCCTGTACACCGATCCCGGTACACTAATCCCCATATACTGATCTCTATACACTGATCCCTGTACACCGATCCCAGTACACTAATCCCCATATACTGATCTCTATTCACTGATCCCTGTACACCGATCCCGGTACACTAATCCCCATATACTGATCTCCATATACTGATCCCTGTACACATATCCCGGTACACTAATCCCCATATACTGATCTCTATACACTGATCCCTGTACACCGATCCCGGTACACTAAGTCCCTTCCAGCAGAGACCTGCAGATTATTGATTTGCACCCGTGTATTGGGATTGGATTTTCCTTGACCTACTACTATCACTTGTGACAATTAATAGAAATAGGACACCACACCCCCATTCTCCTTTTTATTTTGCCTTTGCTGTGCATTTCAGAAATCTGGGTCATTGGCTGTCACATTAATGCTCGGTCTGCGGATCTCACTGAATGTCGTCTGCTAGTGAAACACTATTGGGGCTTTTATCTAAGCAAAAATCAGGACGCGAAGGAACCACAGCACATGGGATTAAAGGGGAGATCGATTGAAAATAGAAGAGGAGGCTTTTGTTTCCTATTGTAATTTCCTAGGAATTTCTGTTTACTGAGCTACCAAAAGCCCAAATAATTCAAAGCCTGATTGCTACAGGAAAGAACTAAACTCATAGGTTTATATCAGGGAGGCCCAATCTAAGGCCAGGGGTGTTCCTAGGGTTTTCGACACCTGAAACATCTTTTAAATGCCGCTATCGGTAGATGTGTGCAAGTGGGCAAGGATTCATCAGGGAACAAAGACGTGGCTTGTGAGTAGGGTGTGTCTGGGCTGACTACACTGACTGGTGGACTGGAGGGCTCACTATCACTGATTGGTGGACTGAAAGGCTGACTTAACACTGATTGGTGGACTGGTGCTGAAATGCAGCATTGCAGGAAGGAGGATTTTCTTTAACTGACGCCTTTTAAGTGTTCTGCACGGGTGCCACCCAAGCAAATGTTTCAGTTTGCTTCATGGTGGGGCACCCCTGTCTGTGGCTCTCCTTTTGAAACTACAACTTCCAGCATGCCTTGTTTGCACAATGCATCTCTTATACTTTATCCACAGCAAGCTGAAACACATGACCTTGTAGTGAAAATGGCCGCTCTCTGTAACTCTCTATTGAGAGGGAAATCATACTGTAGATTTAGAAAAAAAACTTTCTTTTAGTTAGTTCAGAATGTGCCATATGGTATAGAAAACAAACTCTAAAAGCTTCCCAGTGACCTACTTCTTGTCTTTATACTGAACACTGGTGGTTAAGGAGATTGGGACTCAAAGATACATTTCTGTCATCCAGATTTGCTTGAACTCTGTTCCCCTTTACACTCTGCGCCGCTGATCTTCTCTAATAAAGAGAGAGAGACAGAGACAGATGAGAGAGCGGAGAGAGCGAGAGAGAGAGATGAGAGAGAGAAAGAGAGAGAGAGATGAGTGTTCTATTCCCAAACTCTGCTGGTTGCATTAAAGGGAAAATCTATTCTATTTTCCATGGATTTCATCAGAACGATTCTGTGAACAGCAATGGATATTTATATACGCAGAGAGCGTGTTAGAGGGTCATGTCAGCCAACTCTGGGAACTGAACTAAAACTCTCCTTTGAATGAAAACCTCAGACTTGTTGGTTCAGAGAAACAACCGACTCTTGACAGGTGAAGCTGTGATAGGTCAACATGGCTAATTTTTTCATGTATCATCCAAATGCAGTGATAATTCTCCCTAAATGCTTTAAAGAGCATGTCCACCTCCAAAACTGAACTGTAACCCACTACTGGCCCCACGTGTAGTTTAAAATCATCCTTACCTTACATTCTGCTCCTTATGGCTCTCCTGCAGTGCGTGTCCAAGTCCAGGAAAGTGAAGAGTAGGAGCTGTCAGTGATTCATCCGGTGCCTGTATCTTCCTCAACAAGGTCTGAGGCATGCGCAAAGGAGCCCCCCCCCCCCCACACACACACACATATCCGGATCCATTCCACTCGCAGCCGTGGTACCTACCGTGGAAAGTCTTTTGGATAAGGTAACAGGCAACCGCCGATAGCTCCTATCCATAGACATTGGCGATATTCAGAGAATCCCGTACTCACACTAACGATAAAGGGACAATACTGTTTTATTAGATAGTATTGCCCCTTTATTGTCAGTGCGTGTAGCAATCGCTCGGAAATGCCTGAAAATTTCCACCCTGTTCTTTAGTTTAAATCTGCAGTCCTGAGCGTTCTACCAACCTTTACATATGGAGACCGCTTGGGACTGTGTGTAGAGGGATCTTTAGAAAATGACAGACAGAATCTTGCAGACCTGTATGTCATTTTTTAAAAGCTTGTGCATGTGTGTATCAGCTTTACACCTGCACCATGGTCATTTTGCAGAAGAATGGCATTTGTATTATACCATTCGGATTGTCCATAAGAAATTACGATACCTTTTAAATATGCCCTTAATACACTATATGTGTTTGGACGAACAGTTTATTTTACCTTACAAAATTTATCTTCATGGGAACCAATTTTTCCCAAGCAGATAACAAGGAAAAATCTGTGAGAGTAAATAATATACCAAGATAATAGTGTAAGCTATAGACCAGCCTTGTTACAGGCCATCTAACTACTTGTTACCTTCTATCTTGTTATCTTAACTGGAAAACTTTCCTTTTTACGTCAATCCTCAATGAGGCTGAGGCCACCAATGCAAACTATAACCCATGTCTGCGTGCGCGTTTCAGTAGTGTGTTTGTAGTGCGCTTGCACTGTGATTACCGCATATTGCGCACTCATGCAATTGCACAAAAGAAATGATCATGATCTTAGAAGTGGAGCACCTTAGTGTGGCAAGATCAATTGGCCAATACTAGCGTGCGTTTTTTTACGTGGGATCGGACCGCACATTAAAAGGCCAAGGTCCTGAATCAGAGCTGCTTTGACCTGATGGAGAGATTGTCGGCCTAAAATTAACTTAAAGGTGCCCAGACACGATGGGCTGCAAATGATCAATACAGTACATTGCCACATAGATATTACCCAGAACTCTGCTTAAGTAGCTATGGGCGTCTGTAGCAATCGTTGGAAATGTTCTGCTGTGTCTAACCATTCCATCCATAAACGCTTGAGAATATTAGGAATTTATTGATCCAATGGGTGAACAGGAATTGACAACGTGATAGAATTGACCACGAATATTGAAGATCCACGTACAGCCACCACAACACTCCGCTGTTTAATAGATACACAATTGGTGTTATTTGCCGAACGTTTCCTGTTTATTGATTCCCTAGAGTTAGTTACCTTTCACCAGAGGCGCCGTTTGTTTGCAAGATGTATCAATGAAGTTAATGAAATGGCCCTAGATATACCCATCTGTATTGTTTACATTGTTACATTGAAGGTCTATCAGCCTAGAATAAACATTCTACCTTGATGACAGAACAAATGCAATAAAAAAAAAATTCATTTGTACATTTTTCAAAAAAAAAACAATGAAAGCGCAAATTTATTGCTTGTTCCGAAATGCTAATGTAACACAAAGTTAGGCCGTTTACTGCATGGTGACTGCAGGTGTGCAGGGCAAGTATTTTCTCTTAAAGGACAACTAAAGGCTCAGAACATCATTCTTTCAGAAGGAGGAGCACCTTCATATAAAAGCACTAATCTGTTTCTCACCTCTCATTTTGATATGGTTTTAGGATATTTACCTTTCTAGCTTGGGGTTTGTGTTTTTTTCACACCAGTGTGGTCACTGACCATTGTTTCTTTACACATGCTCAGTCTAAAGATACTGCAGGAACTTTTTACAGTTGGTCACACCCACTTGTAGCCTCTACAGCCAATCCTTTTACAGGACAGATTAGGCAAGGGAGCATGTAACTGAGCTGAGGGGTGTGGCCAGTTTAGGGTTTACATTTAATGCTAATTACTGTAGTGGGATTTTATTGGTGTTTTTAGAGTGAATATGTTTAGATTTTGGAGTGTAAAAAATTGCGCTTAGTCTCCTTGGACAAATAAAATTTCACTTTTCATGAAAGTTACTGGCACATCAGGACATAAAATAGAGAAATACATTTTTAGCACAAAGTCTATTGCAGACATAGAGATTGAGTCCCAGCCCAGGCTAATAAATTGCATAAAACAGTGTTTAAAGGGCATGTTCACCACCCTTCATAATTCCATATACGCCCTGGGCCATACAGGAGCATTCATAACATGGCACAATTTGCTGTTTTTCTCCAGCTTAACCATTCAGTTACAGACAGAGTATTACGGAGAGAGGGCATTATCCCTTTAATAATCTTCATTAACATACCAGCATTGGGCAAACAGAAAACAAATTACTGTGAATTGTACATCTGCATAAAAAAAGTCAATAAAGCAATGATATTAGTCATCGTCTAACGCAAAGTATTCCAGGATTAATTTGTGTTGGCCCAACGTACATTGCTTTTAATTAAACTGAGCAGATTGTTTATTTGAACAGTATACGAACGGGATTTCCCCCCCCCTCAACATATTAACCGAATGCAGGCAGAGAATCTGAAACCCTTCAAACAAAAATATGTTCACAAAAAAAAGAAATAACATTCTAAGGGCCATATTTAAAAAACAGCGGCATATCAGGTTTTTTTACGGTATTGGCGTGATCGTACATTTACGACTGAACATTCGAAAATACCATGTGGAATACCATGCAGTATACAATGGGCGTTCGTTAATCTACATTAATGAATGTGGATCTACTATCGCAATTGTGAATTTAAGACCCGCAACTCTAGATACATGATCACTATTGTTGATTTACGGCTATGATCCTAAATAATCAATTGCAGCAAAGATCGTTAAAGGTGCGGTACGCGCTTTATAAATATGGCCCTAAAGGTGGGTACCCACATTACCGATTAAGGGCCGATCTCATTGGTAATGTGTGTACAACTGTAACAACCATTTTCAATGCTGACTATGTTTAGCTTCGGCATCGGAAATGCTTATTACGATCAGAAAATTTCCCTCGGCCAGTCGGCCGATTTACTAAAGTATAGGGAGTATAGGGAGCAGTCACCAGCAATCTCCCTATACTAATATAATGTTGGTCAATGTGTTTAGAACATGTTTGAAAGATTGGTATTGTGTGTACCAAACGCAGTTTAATGTTAAGAATGTTTTTAAATTATAGAGGATTCCTCGAAAATATTGCTGATTTTGAGGTTACAGCAATCTGTTGGTTAGGGAATTTATTTAAGATCATATATATTTTGCTTTAGTTTTCCATTAAATAGCAAACCCTCTTATAAAAATAATTATAAATTCATTATTCTAAAATAATATAATTGATTTACCTTGTATATCCCCCGAGCTTGCACTGCACTATAGCAAAGCTGATTAATTGATTACCTAAGTAGACATAAGTGCTTTTTTAACGAGTAAATGTGTCAGGAGTCAAAGCTTCTCTAACCATCTGTACAGAGCATTTACCTCGTCCTTCAATATTGGTATTATAGATATATCTGTAATTACAGAATCAAACGGAATGTTCCATTCTAATAGTTCTGTTTGACACACATTTATACTTCTACTTACGATGCTTTAGACTGTTGAGGAATTATCCAATGGTCGATTTGCATTCTGATCAAAGGTCTTTGTAAAATAAACAAAGATAATTCATTGATTGTCTGAGAGACATGATTTACAGACATAAGAGGAAATATTTAACCGTCTGTAAGCAAAGCTTCCTATCCTATCTCTGACATGTTGTAAACATTTGTCCCACCCAATATTTATCTGAAGATAATTGTTTAAACAGGTGGGTCGAAGCTGCCATCTATAGTTTCACCCAGTGTCAGAGTACAGGAACCTATTTTCTGTACAAGACTTTCCTTAGCTATTGCCATAATTTGTATTCTTTTTGATATTAAAGCATAAGCATACATCTTTTTGCATGCTTAGAACACTCTCACTTGAGTCTACTAATAATGAGTAAGGATGGACTAGAACTCGAACTTGAACCCGAATTCTAGCCAAATTTTCTGAGTTCGGACAAACTTAAACTATTCGAACTAGTTCGATTTTCCGGACTCACGGGACTATTTTCGATAATCCTCGAACATTTGTGAATTCTGGAACGTTCGAGGAGTGCCCTTGGGGCCCAGACAAGGGCCCTTTGGGGCTTAAGGGTCCCAGAGCTCGAACTGGGACCCCCTCCCCTGACCTTGTAAGGACCCTTGCGGCACTGATAAGTGCCTTTGTTGGGGGTCCCGCAGCTCGAGCCGGGACCGCCAGTGAGCTGGTCTTAAAGAGCCCTTGGGTGAAGTCTTCTTTCTTCAATCCGGTGACACCACTCCACTGAGGCCACCGACCCTGAGAAGTACCCCTGCTGCTGCCAGGAGTACCTCCGGCACCGGTGGCCTCAACGAGGCCGATGTTACAGGCGTCTTGATCTGACGCAACGTTTCGGACTAGCGACACCCACACCACTGAGGTCGCCGATGCCAGGCAGGCTCACTTCGGCCAACAGTGAGCCGCTGGCACCGCCGGCCTCAGCGTCGCATTGGATCAAGACGCCGGTATCATCGGCCTTGTTGAGGCCACTGGCGCCGGGTAGGCCTCAGCGGAGCTGGTGTCACCGATGGAAGAAGGAAGACGTCGCCCAAGGGCTCTTTTAAGAACTGCTCACTGGGGGTCCCGCTCGAGCTGCGGGACCCCCAACAAAGGCACTTATCAGTGACACAAGGGCCCTTACAAGGGCAGGGGAGGGGGGTCCCGGTTCGAGCTGTGGCACCCCTTAAGCCCCAAAGGCCCTTGTCAGGGCCATAAAGGCACTTATAAGTGCCGCAAGGGCCCTGATAGGGCTGGGGAGGGGCGTCCCGGTTTGAGCTTGAACCGGAACCCTTAAGCCACAAAGGTCCTTGTAAGGGGGTCCCAGTTTCGAGCTGCCCGAATGTATGGCCGGTTTTGGGAATCTCCGTCCGTTGGGGTTTTCTGAAGCGGCCGTTCGAATTTGTCGAATGTTCAAGATCCTTGAACGTTTGAAACGAACATTCGAGGATTATCGAAAGCGGCACACAGAAACCAGAAGTAGTGCACATGTGCGCTAGGTCCGTTTTTTATGCTGTTCCCGCGCACAACGTGTTCTCCAGACCATCTACCAGGTCCCAGGGGCCTGTAAGGTAAGTTTACACTGCAATATTTCAGGAAGTTCATTTGAACAATTACCCCCCATTGACTTTAATGGGTCCGTTTTTGGACTTTTTTAGAAGTTCGAAAGTTCGAAAACGGAACGAAGTTATCAAAAAAAAGTACATTAATTTTACCCTTTTTTACAGATAAATTCAACAGTTCTAAACTAGCAATAGATCATGTAACTCTTACCTCTGAAATTATCAGCATTGTGGGAAATTACTATAGTTTGCGGGTTTAAAGGACAACTAAAGCCACAGAAAACACTGACCCAGAAGGCAGAACACCTTGATATAAAACCAGTAATCTGTGTCTTACCTCTCATTTTGAAACTGGAGCTGGGAAATTTACCTAAATAACATATGGTTTGTGCTTTACTTCACAGCATTCTAGTATCACACAGTTTGGTCAACGACCATTATGTTCTGCACATGCTCAGTCCTTAGCTATGGCAGAAACTTGTTACAGTGGCCACACACCCATTAATAATCTGTAACCAATCCTTTTACAGGACAGATAAAACAAGGAAGCATGTGACTGAGGTCAGGAGGTGTGGTCTGACACTGCACATACACCCGATACTTCATCCAGTTCTAACAGGCTTAAATTTACATTAATACAATTTACTGAAGTGGGATTTTACAGCTTTTGGGGTTTTTAGGGAAGTTGTTTTCAGATTCTGGAATATAAAAATTGGGTTAGTTCTCCTTAAGACATTTTAATTTCTGCAGCATTCCTTTCTAGTGAATGGAATTGGTTTTCTTTCTGCTCAGTGTTGGTTTCAAAGAGGGGTAACCAAGTAGTTAATTAACAGCATTGGCTGGATGGGAGTAGTCTAGAGACTTAACTGAACTATCAGGGAGATGTAATAAAAGTCTTATCGTTAAAAATGGTGCTAAATTTGCCCCAACCAATCAGTGTTAGCTTTCAAATAGTACATAACATCGTTTGGGGCAAAATATAACTATTTTTAATCATAGAACTTTTATTACATCTCCCTGTAAGTGTCTAGGCCAGTAAGAAATTACAGTATAGGTTAGAAACTGTGCTAAATAATTTTCTAACTAATCCCACAGCAATAAGAATTATTTCTCCTGCTGCCTTAAATTTGCACTGCCTACCCCTTCTTTGACCCCCTCTTCTCTTCTTTCAACTCTTTGATTTTTACTTTTTCAAGGGGTCGAACTGTCAATCACCCACTCTGTTTGTATCCTTTCTGTAAAAGCAAAGCTTATTCTGTAACTGCATTGCTACTTGATTCAGGATTATGATGCTGCAGCTGCAGATAAAAGAGTTATCTGATTCTGATGCCCAATGCTCTCTCACTGTGCCTGCAGCTGACACTCAATCCTGCAGTTAGCTTGTGTCTTTGTAACTGGAGCAGAATCTCATCTAGCATCTATGATATAGCTGCTAGAGCTGTTACCCCCATGGCAAGGCAGTGTGTTTTATTATAACACAAATCACAGGGTGAATTCTATTGGCTGCAGCTCGCTACTGTTTTGACACATCTCCAATTCACTGCTCACCCATTTTAGCTGTGTCTCAGATTCTAGAAGGAATAGCACAGAGAGAGGGAGAATTACAAACTTTCTAGGAGCCAGTTAAACAGGACATTAGAGTTATCATGGACAGTGGTGAGCTCACCCCGCCACTAACACCATTTAAGGAATAGTTCAATCAGAATGTGAACTTTCCTTAATGTATTTATAGAAGAACGGACGTAAAGGAGCTATGCCTTACCTGCTGTTGTTCTATTAATTTAGAAGGCGCCAGGAAACGAACGAGTTAAACTACCTTGCGCTGATCCAACGCCGGGCCCTGACAGCTCCTGACCACTTCCACATTGAGTGTAACTATAGCACCATTATCGTGCATGCGCGCTATAGTTACACTGAATGCAATGTGGATGATAAAAAAATAACTTATGCTTTATGCTATATATTTCGCTTCCCCTAGTGCATGAATAATGCACCCTATTGAAATATAAGTCACCAAGCAGTTCCATGATAACGTCAAGGCATGAGAGGCCACCTCTCTAATGAGGCAGGGTGAAGCACATTACGGAGCAGCCACCCTGTAGGGAGGCAGCAGTTTTAAAGGCAGATTTTTTTCCTGCCTGGCATCACTGTGGGCATCTAATACCAGTCACTGTGGGCATCATTTACCAGTCATGTGTATAAGCCCCTCCCACTTCTGAACAAGCCACACCCCACTTCCGGACAAAGTATTACCCAATTATAAAATCACACTCTCTGGCTGCATGGCGAGGGGGGGGGCAGCATTTTGAATTTTTTTTCAGGGCCAAAAAGTCTAGAACGGCCCTGGCATGAGTATGTATATAGCAGCTCAAAATGTTAATAGCTTTCTCTGATTCGTTACAGTGCAGCCAATAAAACAAGACACATATTGCAGTCTTTAATGATGTGTCTCACATGTGCTGTCAATTTAAATTGAAATATTCCATTTCTTACCCTTTTTTATATGTCCTTGAATCTATTTCCAGATACACTTTGAATTAATTTGGTGCGTTAGACTCCATATGCATTATGACGTATCATATTATTCTAAATAATGACCTGCTTCATTCTTTTACTAATGACCCAAACCAAAGGGAAAACGAATGACCTTTTAGTCCCTACATAAATCTGCATAGAAATGACCAGAAGTTGGAAAGGTTAAATAAATTCAATATATTGGGTTTAAAAACAAACAAACCACAAACAGCAGCTGTGAATTCAAATGAAGCGAAGAGGAAAAGGACAGAATTATTCAGCCAACCGGCAAGTTATTTAAAGGGAAGTTTGAATTCCAGAGGATTCGTCGTTTTTTAACGTTTACTTCTTAAAAGTTCTCCCCCAATTAAAGGGCATGTCCACCCCAAAACTAAAATTTAACCCCATACTGGCCCCACTGTGTAGTTTAAAAAATTCCTTACTTTACATCTCTGCTCCTATGGTTCTCCTGCAGTGCGTGTCCAAACTAGCTTGAAATCATTTGGACATAAGATAGGTACCACCTGCCCATCCCCAACCGACAAATATTTCTTCAAAAAAATGTTTAGATCCCTACTTACAGCCCTTCTCTCCAGCTGTGTCTCCTTTGACAGCAGCCACGTCTCGTGATGGCTGCCTCTCAGCCAATCACAGACGTGGCTGTTGGTCCGGTCCCTGCAACTTCCGCAGCAGGGAGCCGGATCAGAGACGCCACGGGAGAGAGGGGCTGTAAGTATCGATCTAAACATTTTTTAAAGAATATCATGGCTGTTGGGGGTAGGCAGGGGGCACCTACCTTATGACAAAAGATTATTTTCTAGGTGGACATGCCCTTTGAAGTTATTATTAGGTGCAACCTCTCAAATGCTTCCACCCTGAGATACTTAGAAATTTTCCCCATGTCTCTGAACTAGATTTTCATCCTGAGATTCCTGACAACTCAGTCTTCTATCAGTTCCTTTAGCTGGCAGTCATGTCTGTAAAGGTAGCTTCAAGGGGTAACAGTACTTGAAACAAAATGCCACTGCAGAGGTTTCACAGGGTGCCTCCTCTGCGTCTGAACACATTTATAAAATAGCTTGTACAGCTTGAAGAGGAGCCAACTACTTTTCCTGTGAAATCATTGGAAATCGGGATGGTGACCAATCTTCAAGGACATCTGGGAAGAATGAATAGCAGGATTTTAAAAAGACTCTAGTCTTTCCAGTACTGAAACTTCCAGACTTGATATTTAAGAAAACTGTGGTCTCCATGAAAATGCCTTCTATTGAAAAGAGCACACCTTTAAAATGGCATCTAACTTTCACACTATATGAGGTGGTGCTTCCTGCTTACACCGTGACATCACCAGCACCATTGCTCTCCCCCCTCATCACTGGCCTGAGCATGCCCATTTGTATCCTGCAGTTGCAGACGTCTTCAAGGCTGGTTTGAAAGTTGTGGGAGAGCTCTTTTCAATGGCTCTTGTGCTATGGTACTTGTATAGAGGCCACAGATCCCCTTTAACGGCTTTCTCTTGGTCAGCACATTATCTGTACTATGGAAAGGGTCACTAAGTTAGATAAAGGGAGGGTTTACTTTTCCATCAGTTTATGATTTATGATTGTGTTCTATTTCCCAACCACCTTATTTTTTTAAATTCCCAATGCCACTCATAAAAACATACAGTATATCATTTTTGCTTCATTACTTGCCTAGAATTTTTCCATTTTCTCTCCTAAGGAAAATAGAATGGTTCACAATGTTTGCAGAGACAGAGAGGCTATGCCCAGCGTGATAATTATTTATAAAATATGAATGTTATTCTAATGCTTTATGGAAAATGTCTGTGGCCCTTATGAGAAACAAGACTTAACCTTTCTGACCCCTGGGATTATTGCAGGTTCGAAGGAATGGAAATACATGGCAAAACCTTATAATACACAAGAGACATCAAATCCCAAACATAATATCCCTTCAAGTAGTGATTTGCTATATCATCAATTCTAATCGTGCTGTAATGTCATCAGTTATAATCAGTGTTTAGCTATGTCATCAGTTTAATCAGTGTTAGCTATGTCATCAGTTATAATCAGTGTTTAGTTATGTCTCGGTTATAATCTCATGTTTAGCTATGTCATAGTTTCAATCAGTGCTTATTGTCATCAGCTATAATCAGGTTTAGCTTGTCATCAGTTCTAATACATGCTGCTTATGTCATCAGCTATTATCAGTGCCTGGTGTTTAGTTATGTCATCAGTTATATCATGTTTAGCTATTCATCATTCTATCAGTGCTTGCGTATGTCATCAGTTTAATCAGTGCTTGGTTATGTCATCAGTTCTAATCAGTGCTTGGTTATGTCATCAGTTCTAATCAGTGTTTAGCTATGTCATCAGTTATAATCAGTGCTTAGTAGTCATCAGTTATAATCAGTGCTTAGTTATATAATCAGTTATAATCGTGCTTGTTATGTCATCAGTTATAATCAGGGATTAGCTATGTCATCAGTTATAATTAGTGTTTAGCTATTGTCATCAGATATAATCAGTGCTTGGTTAGTCATCAATTATACCAGTGCTTAGTTATGTCATCAGTTATAATCAGTGCTTAGTTATATAATCAGTTATAATCAGTGCTTGGTTATGTCATCAGTTATAATCAGGGATTAGCTATGTCATCAGTTATAATTAGTGTTTAGCTATGTCATCAGATATAATCAGTGCTTGGTTATGTCATCAATTATAACCATGCTTTTTATGTCATCAGTTATAATCAGTGCTTAGCTATGTCATCAAATTATAATCAGTGTTTAGTTATGTATCAGTTATAATCGGTGCTTATTTTATATAATCAGTTTATATCAGTGCTTGGTTAGTCACGTTTAAATCAGGGATTAGCTATGTCATCAGTTATAATTAGTGTTAGCTATGTCATCAAGATATAAACAGTGCTTGTTATGTCATCAATTTAACCAGTCTTGTTATGATGCCACAGTTATAATCAGTGCTTAGTTATGTCATGAGTCAGACAGGGACAGTCTGAGCCAGGGACAGGAAATGAAGGCTGGTAAGTACATTTATGGGCTTTTTGTAGGTTTTTAAACATAACGTTTAGGGTGGTGTGGTGGGTTTGCCTTTTTTTGGGGGGGGGGGGTGGAGATTCCCTTAAAGTCAGAATAATGATAGTGAACTTATGATCAACTGTATCATACTAGAAGCAGTTTAAATAGGGATTGCACTACTTTACAACATATGCACACCAGCTGTAAACACCTGATTGGGGCCCTCTAGTCCCGTCCCCCGTGCCACCATCTTCTGGGTGTCTATTCATCTCTGTGTCTATATATATCCGTGTTTGTCTGTCTATCCATCTATCTATCATAATCTATCTATCATCTGTCTGTCTATCTATCTATCTTTCTATCTATCTATCATCTATCTATCTATCTATCATCTGTCTGTCTGTTCTATCTATCTATCTATCTATCTATCTATCTATCACTCTTCTATACAATCAATCTATCTATCTATCTATCTATCTATCCTCTGTCTGTCTGTCTATTCTATCATATCTTACATTATCTCTCTCTCTCCTCTCCTCTCCCTCTCTCTTCTCTCATCTCCTCCTCTCTTCTCTCATCTATCTATCATCTACTATCTATCTCTATCAATCTAGTATCTATCTATCTACTATCTATCTATCGTCTATCTGTCTATCTTATCTATCTATCTATCTATCTACTATCTATCTATCTATCTATCTATACTATCCATTATCTATCTCGCTCTGCTATCATCATCTAACTCTACTATCTTCTATCTATCTATCTATCTATCATCTATCTATCATCTGTCTGTCTGTCTTATCTATCTATTTCTATCCAATTATCTACTCTCTCTCTCTATCTATCCATCTAATCTATCTATCTCTGTCTATCTATCATCTTCCCTTATTCATCTATCTATCTGTCAGGGGCGTTTAGGGTCTAGAAGAATCAGGGAACTTTGGGCCACTCCATTGCCGCGCGTGACAGCGGCGAAATTTTTTAGCCACGCCCCTTCTCGCCCCAATTAAAGCCACACCCACTGGGTTGGGTTCCTTGATAGAGATTACCAAAAAGATACGACCAGATAGACAACCCACACACATAGACACACAGCCCGATATTGATAACAGCACGAAAGACAGTGGAGATAACAGACAAGAGATATAGATCAGAGAGTGGACAGAGAGACCAATTAATGACACAAAGGCACATACTGGCATTTCTTATATACTGGGTACAATTGGGCATGTTGCACTTTCACTGTTGTGTTCATTGTAGTCAGATGCTTGGCCCCACCTTGGGCCAGGAATCTCTTGTACCTCTCCTTCATGGAATCTCTGCCCCTATCTATTCCTTCTGTCCCTCTCTCTCTCTGTAATCTATCTCCTCCCTCTCGCTCTCTCTCTGTATAATCTCATCTCTTCTGTTGCCTCTCTCTCTCTGTTATATTCTGTCTATCGCCTCTTGTTTATCTATTTAACTATGTCTATCTGCTTCTTGTCTATCTCTCTGTCCTCTACTATCTACAATACTCTCTACTATCTTCTATCTATCTATCTACCTGCTATCTATCTATCTATCTATCTATCTATCTATCTATCTATCTTCTATCTATACTATCTATCTATCTAACTCGCTTCTATCCTATCTATCTATCTATCTAATCTATCTATCTATCTATCTATCTATATATCATCTATCTATCTAACCTGCTATCTATCTCTATCTATCTATCTACTAACACTCTGCTATCTATCTACTATCTAACTCTGCTAATCTATCTATCTATCTATCTATCTAACTGCTTCTTCTATCTATCTAATCTATCTATCTATTATCTATCTATCTATCTATCATCTATCTGCTATCTATCTATCTATCTATCTATCTATCTATCTATCTATCTAACTGCTTCTAATATATCTACCTAACTGCTCTAATCTACTAACTGTTATCTATCTATCTATCTAACTAACTGCTATCTATCTATCTATCTATTTATATATCTATCATCTAAACTGCTATCATAGCAGTTAGATCGATAGCAGATAGATAGCTATAGATAGATAATAGATATTTCACTGCTAACCTATCTATCTATCTAACTGCTATCTATCTAGCTACTATCTATCCTATCTATCTTCTAATCTAACTGCTATCTATCTCTCTATCTTAATGCTATGATGCATTAGATAGATAGATAGCAGTTATTGTAGATATTAGATAGTCGATAGCAGTTGATAGATAGATAGGTAGCAGTGCTATCTACATCTATTATCATTATCTATCTCCATCAGCTGCTATCTCTCTATCTAACTGCTATGATCGCAGTTTAGATAGATAGATATATAAATAGATGATAGATAGATTAGCAGTTAGTTAGATAGATAGATATATAGATAGATCGCGTTAGATAAGAGTAGAGAGATAGCCGTTAGATTAAGATATCAGTTAGATAGATAATAGAGTAAGCAGTTTTGATAGATTTAGATAGATAGCAGTTGATAGATCGTATAGATGATAGATAGATAGCAGTTAGATAGATAGATAGATCATAGCAGTTAGATAGATAGATAGATATATAAGCAGTTAGATAGATAGATCGATAGATAGAAATTCTGATAGATACGATATGAATAGCAGTTAGATAGATAGGATAGATAGATAGTCAGTTAGATAGATAGATAGCATTTCGATAGATAATTAGCAGTTAGGTAGATAGATGCAGTTAGATAGATAGATAGATAGATGATAGAAGATAGATAAGAGATAGATAGCAGTTAGATAGATAGTAGATAGATAGCAGTTAGACCTAGAATAGATAGATAGAAGTTAGATAGATATATATATAGTAGATAGCAGTTCATGATGATGATAGATATATAGATGAGATAGCAGTTAGAATAGAATAGATAGATAGATATAGATAGATAGCAGTTAGAATAGATGATAGATATCAGTTAGATAATGATATATGAATAGCAGTTAGATAGATCGATAGATAGATAATAGCAGTTAGATAGAAGATAATAGATAGAGCATTAGAATAGATAGATCAGA
Source organism: Hymenochirus boettgeri (assembly GCA_019447015.1). Taxonomy (NCBI): domain Eukaryota; kingdom Metazoa; phylum Chordata; class Amphibia; order Anura; family Pipidae; genus Hymenochirus; species Hymenochirus boettgeri. The sequence continues at coordinate 24,454,979 of CM033469.1, forward strand.
TAGATAGAATAGCAGTTAGATAGATAAAGATAGATAGATAGTCATTAGGTAGATAGATAGATAGCAGTTAGATAGATCGATAGCATTAGATAGATAGATAGCAGTTAGATATATAGATAGCATTGTAGGTGATAGATAGCAGTTAGATAGATAAGATAGCAGTTAGGTAGATAGATAGCAGTAGATAGATATATAGAATAGATAGATAGCAGTTAGCTAGATAGGGAGATAGATTAGATGATAGATAGCAGTTAGCTAGAAAGATAGATAGAAGTTGATAGATAGATAGATAGATAGATAGCAGTTAGATAGATAATTGATATATAGATAGATAGATAGATTAGATACAGTTAGATAGATAGATAGAATAGATAGATAGATAGCAGTTTAGAATAGATAGATAGCAGTTTAGATAGATAGATGATAGCAGTTAGATAGATAGATAGATAGCAATTAGATAGATAGATAGCAGTTAGATAGATGATAGATAGCAGTTAGATATAAGATCGATTTTTTAGCTAGATCGTAGTAAAGATAGCTGCGATAGATAGATATCAGTTTAGGTAGATAGATAGATAGATAGAATGATAGGCAGTTAGATAGATAGATAGATATCAATTAGATAGATTGATATATAAGATAGCAGTTATATAGATAGATAGATAGATAGATAGATAATGATATATAGATAAGATAGCAGTTAGGTAGATAGATGATAGATAGATAGATAGCAGTTAATAGATAGATGCGTTGATATATAGATAGATAATAGATAGATAGCAGTGGCTATCTATCTATTATCCATCTATCTATCTAACTGCTATCTATCTATCTATCTATCTATTATCTCTTACCTAACTGCTTCTATCTATCTATCTCTCTATCACTATCTATCTATCTATCTATCTAACCTAACTGCTATCTATCTATCTAATGCATCTATCTATCATTCTAATCTGGCTTGGCACTCTGCCTGCTACATACCTGTCCCTGGATTCCCTCCGAAGCTCTCTCTCTTCCGCTCGCTGACATCGTCTCGCCGGCATTGCGCATGACGTCATTGTGTGCGACGTGCCGCTGCGCGACCGTTGCCCAGATTGTCGCGCAGCCGGGAAATCCGGAATGTTCGGGGCACTTGCAAGGGGCACAGGCGGCGAAAACAGTCGGGGCACTTTGCCAACATCCGGGCACGTGCCCCCTAATGTTTTTAACGGTAGATACGCACTGCCATCTGTCTATCTAATCTATTCTATCATCTATCTACATCATCTGTCTGTCTGTGGTCTATCTATCTATCTAATCTATCTATCTATTATCTATCTATCCATTATCTATCTCTATCTCTCCATCTAATCTATCTATCTATCTATCATCTAACGATCTATAAGGGTTCTCAGGTTCTGTACTGTGGCCAACGCTTTCTGTTTAATCTGTTTATAAATGACTTGAATGGGCATTGAGATCAAGGTCTCAGTGTTTGCTGTGACACTAAACCTAGGCAGAGCTTTGGAAACTTCCATGATGTTCACGTACTGTCAAGCAGACCTAGATAGATTATCAAAATGGGCAGCAAAATGGCAGCTGAGATTCATGTTGAATAATGTAAGGTGATGCTTTAGGATTTAATAATCCCTTTGCACCTACACCATAATACCCTGTTTTAAGTGCATCTGTAATGGAAAAGACTTTGGGGGTTCTGGTAGATAACAGACTTTGCTGTAGCAAACATGCCAGGTAGCAAATGGCTAGAGCTATCAAGATATTGTCTTGTATAAAAAGGGAATATATTCAAGAGAGAAAAATATTAGTCTCCCTCTTACAAGGCACTGGGAAGGCCTCATTTGGCATATGAGGTGGCAGTTTTGGAATCCCATATACAAAAGGGACATCTTGGAAATTGAGGCATTCATAGAAGGCACCTAAATTAATAAGGGGATGAGGGGCTTGACGATGCAGGCAGATTAGACAAGTTAGGGCTGTTTACATTGGAGAAGCGACGTTTGCGTGGGGACATGACACCTTGTACAAATACTATTAATGGCCCAAAATACACTTCTGGTACATTGTTCAATAATTGATAAAGGTCATATCAGGGACACATGGACATCCTTTAATGTTGTGAAAAAAGTTTCCACATCTTCAGGTTAGGAAAGGTTTCTTTAAGTGAGACGGAACTGTGGAACTGTCTTCCGCAGATGTGGTAATGGCAGTTTCATTAAATGGCTTTAAAAAGCCTGATAATTTCCTAAAACTAAATAATAATTGATAATTACTGGTATTAATGAATATAAGATCTGGTTGTCCAGGGATAATTCCGATTGCCGTTGGTAGTCAGGAAGGAATTTTTCCCCCCTTTTTATGCTGTTTTTTTTTGTCTTCCTCTGGATCAACTGTTTAGGTAGTGTTCAAAAAAAAAAAAGAGGGTGAATAGGTTGACTTGATGGATGTATGTCTTTATTCACCCTTAATTACTAATGTGACTATGTTACATCTATCATCTATCCATATCTCTCGCTCGCTCTCCAATCTATCATCTCTATCTATCTATCTATCCATCATCTGTCGTCCTTTCAGTCTAATCTATCTAATCTATCGATTTATCTATCTTATCTCTTCCTCTCTCTCTTCATCTATCTAGCTATCTATCTACTATCTCTCTATCTATTTTTTTCCTCTCTATCTATCTCTCTATATATCCTCTTTTTATCTATCGTCTATCTATCTATCTAATCTATCTTCTATCTATCTATCATGTATCTATCTATCTATCTATATCTATCTATCTCTTCTCTCTCTCCTCATCTATCTTCTCTCTTTATCTGTCTATCTATCTATCATCGATCTATCTACTATCCTTCTCTCTCTCTATTATCTATCTCTCTTTTCTGTCTATCTATCTATCTATCTTCTATCTATCTATCTATCTATCTATCTATCTTCTATCTAATCTTCTACTCTCTAATCTAATCTATCTATTTACAATCATCTCTCTCTCTCTTTCTCTCTCTCTCTCTCTCTCTCCTCATTTATCTATCATTATCCTATCTATCTCTCTCTCTTACTATCTATCATCTCTATCTTCTCTCTATCTATCTATCTATCTACTATCTATCTGTCTGTCTGTCTGTCTGTCTGTCTGTTCTGTCTGTCTGTCTGTCTGTCTAATCTATCTATCTATCTCTTTCTCTCTCTCTCTCTCTATCTATCTATCTCCTCTATCTAATCTCTCTTTATCTATCTATCTATCTACTATCTATCTATCTATCTAATCTACTACTATCTATCTATCTATCTATCTATCTATCTATCTAATTCTATCTGTCTGTCTGTCTGTCTGTCTTCCTGTCTGTCTGTCCTGTCTACTATCTATCTATCTATCTATCTATCTATCTATCATCTATCTACTCTCTTATCTATCTATCTATCAATCTATCTATCTATCTATCTATCTACTCCTATCTATCATCTTCTCTCCCTCTCTCTCTCTCTCTCTCTTCTCTTACTCTCTATCTATCTATCTCATCTCTCTTTATCTATCTTCTATCTATCTCTATATCTATCTATCTATCTTCTATCTATCTATCTATCTATCATCTATCTATCATCTCTCTCTCTCTCTCCTCTCCATCTCTCTCTCTTCTCTTACTCTCTAATCTATCTATGCTACTCTCTGTATCTATCTATCTATCTATCTATCATATCTATCTTAGCTACTCTCTAATTATCTAATCTATCTATTCTCTATCATCTGTCTCTCTCTCTCTATATATAATCTCTCTCTCGCTTACTCTCTATCTATCTCTCGTTATCAATCTATCTTCTATCTATCTACTAATCATCTTGTCTCTCTCTCCCTCTCTCGCTCTCTCTCTCTCCTACTCTTATCTATCCTATCTATCTATCTATCCTATCTTTAATCTATATATCTATCTATAATAAAACCAAACTATCGCAATGTTTCTACGTATTTCCTGTCCTGTCTTTATCTTTGGAAATGGGCAGGAGATGAATTGGACTCATCACTCTACATTCATTTTATCTCTTTGATGGAATCTTCCTGATCCATATGCCACAGATTGTTGTGCTCTTTCATGTGACAAAAAAAAAAAAAAACCTATTCACAAAAGGTCTTTAAATTAGAAAAGGGAAAGTTCTCCCAGGGTTCCATAATAAGTCATCATCTGGATCTCCCTTAAAGCAAGTTCCCCTTTTATCATTCTACACTGAAATCCAAAGGAAATAAAATGAAAGAAAAACAAACAAGGACGAACAGGGAATAATATTTCATGCAAATGGCGGCTCTGATACAGGTGGAAAGATTATAGGATTTTAACCAAATTCACCCAGTCCTGAAAATAACCCTGAATCTGCAGTTCCTATTTCCTAATGAACATTAAAGTTTCTGCAAGCTGTTTTGTAATTTCCCCCTCGCCTGCTGGCCTGCAGACAAGATAGAAATGTGTTTACCAGCTGGTCTATCAATCCTCTGGCAGCTGTCTAATCATCTCTGGCAGCTGTCTAATCATCCTCGGGCTGGCCCTCTTCTGAACTTTCTTTCTGGCAGTGAGAAAACTTTTCACATATTTAATTCTTACAAATTAAGTAAGGCTGGTAGCAAACTACAAACGCACAAATCATGTAACGCAATCGGTTGCGTGGTTGCGATTTCTGTGCGTGAGTTTGTAATTTAATATATACAAAACTGCAATGCGTTTGTGTTAAAAAAAAATGGTGCAACGCAAACGCAAACGCATTACGCTTTGGAAATCACGGGAATGTTTTGTGGCGTTTCCCGCGATTTCATTTACAACCCAAAATCGCAAACACCCGCGCTAACAACACGTTATCGTGGCCTAGCCCAAAGAGTCTACAATTCAGGAAAGGACGAACTTGCAGGGTTATTCATAAAGTTCTTATCATTTATATGGTGCTAATTTTGCCCTCAACCAATCAGATTTGCTGTCAAATGTTAAATCAGATCTGATTGGTTGGGGCAAATTAACACCATTTAAACGATAAGAACTTTTATTGAATACCCTGATACAGACTTACAGTTTATTAAAATTGAAAATTCAACAGACATGAAGGATAATAATCAGGTGTATAGAATCCATCAGGGTCCCCTTATATTTTTACTTTTACCCTCCTTAAAAAGTTTGGAGCATAATGTTCTATAATATCCACTCATCCTTCCAACCCCACTGTAAATCGGCTCTGTATACCGGCATATCCTTACTGCATTAACATTGTCATCCTAAATTTAAGTGACACGTTTGGACCATAGGCGCGAGCTAGAAAATGAATGTTATTTTACACTTTTGGTTTGGTATTTATAGTTAGAAGAACTGAAATACAGATGTCAACCCATCACATATAAAAGGTTCACAAACATGGTTTTATCAAAGGGGAACTAATCTGTCTCCTCTCCCTCCTGTTTGTCAGCAGTTAGTTGGTTAAGCCCCATCCATATTTCGGGCCGACTGACATTCAGTGCATTCGCTCATCCCGAAATGTAAGATTCTTTTTGGGGCAGAGTCGAGACTGTCGTTTGACCATTCGTTCTTCTGTATAAGACTAATGGGCAATCGGATTGGTTCAGGAAACCCACGCCCATGTGGCATAAACTGTCCTCGACGATTGTTTCGTGTTGAAATGAAGGATTCCAACATGTATACCCACCCTTATAACCTCTTTGGAAGGGTGGCTTTGGCTATCCTCTGCACCACCACCACCCCACCCACTTATCTGACATAGGGGGCGTCTGCCTGCATAGGCGTCGTTGTCCAGAGCTGGGAAGAGCAGCATGTCCAACATTTGATCCCTTCTTTAATCTGTGCTAGGTCGGGGGAAACATTTTAGAGGAGGTCGTCTTGCCATTGCTACTGTGTTAGTGGTTGGGTCTTGCGAGACGCTCATTGTTTCAGAACGGATTAGTGTGGCTTTATGTTTTGAAGCCCTGCAGCACTTAGTAATGTCGCCAGCCTGACCGTTTTATTGCTGAGTTTTAGAATACAGGCTAAAACGCATCTAGAAATGGCAAAATGGCAATCTCAAGGCTTTTTGGTGCTGAGATGACATTTTCTGCTCAGGAGATTTTGAGTAAAAGATTCCAATTAGTCAGGGACCCAGATTCAACAAAGGACAAGCAATGACGGAATCTTAGACTTATCTTACCTGCCTATCCGGGGTCATAAATGGAATTTCTAATTTGATTTCTGATCATAACCCTCCCATCGATGATGTCAAAACTAACTAATGTAAAAAAGTATTTTCATTTTATCCACCCACTTTTATAGTAGCTACTTTAATGACTTTGCCATTACCCACTTCTGCTGGAATACGGTTCCACAGTTTCATTTCTCACGTTCTCACTGTAAAGAACCTTTTCCTAACCTGAAGATGAAACTTCTTTCTTCCCCAACCTAAAGGATGTCCACTTGTCCTCTGATATTACCTATTAGTGAAACAATGCACCAGAGATTCTTTTATGGCCCATTAATATTTTATATAAGGTGTTATCATATCCCCACACAACTTGATTCGCTAAATGTCAGCCCTAACGTCTATCTGCCTGCATATTTTAAAGCCTCTCTATTCCCCTTATTAATTTAGAGATTTGCCCTCCTCTTAACTGATTCTATTTCCAAGATGTCCTTTTGTATATGGGATTCCAAACGCAACCGCATTTCCAAATGAGCCTTACCAGTGCCTTGTAAAGAGGAGAATAATATTTTTTTCTCTCTTGAATCATTCCCTCTCTTTCTACAGACAATATCTTTCTAGCCTCTAGCCATGGCGTGTCTGGCATTGTTTTGCTACAGCTAAGTAGAGTAAATTAGTATTTGAGGTTGAATAAAGACATACGTCCATCCAGTCCCACCCATCTAGCAATATCCCTCATTTCCTGCCTAAATGTTGATCCAGGAGGAAGGCAAAAACAAATCCAACCACATTTAATGAAGGGGGAAAAAATTCCTGTCCTGACTCCAAGTAAGCATCGGAATTTCCCTGGTTCAACTCTAGTCTTCTGTTAGCTACCAGAACCCCCAAATTCTTTTTCACTCTAATCTTTTCCACACTTAACACACAGTATTTAGTGTAAGGGGCACCAGATTGTTAAAACGCCCAAATGCATCAACCTTACATGAATCCTGTGCATTGCAAAGCCATAGATATACAATATGTTCTTGTTATACCTATAAACTAAAATGATTGCAGATGGAGATGAACGATTATCTGTGACTGTCCCTATACTTATTTGATATTTCACTAAGGACCATTTGGAAAACCTGACATTGAGTTCAGTTGGGACACTTGTGACATGAATCCTGACAAGTGCACACAGCGATGCTCTCTAGAATAACCAATGTAGCGTCAACCAAGTACCTTCTGTCATCTAGAGAGGCCTCATTTGGTATATCCAGACGATCAGCCTCATTTGCTAAGGATTCTGCTTTTATATTAGTTATCTCAAATTCTTTGAATCCAAAAGATCCCATTAACTATTTTGTAATTATACCCTATAACCAATGAATAACTATGTCACTAGCTTATAATGATATAATATATTATTAAACACCTGTGCCGTACATGACTTGTAGACTGTGTTTATATTAACCATACAAGGAGGAAAGAGGCTTCTTGGTAAATTCCATGTTTCTATTGCCCCCATGGAATATCACTATATAATTATAGGGTAGCAGTATTTTTGATTCATGTGACCCTGATGCCATAGCTAGTACCATTCATATGGATATTCCAACCCTTGTTTTGAGGTCTATTTATAATAGGTGTTTACAATGTGTTTTCCTATGTGGGCTTTATGCTTTGTTTAAATGTGTCATGACATTTTTAACTTAAAAAATTTCAAATTAATTTCATTTGCAATTGGAGTCTATACATGAATGTTTTAACTGCACAGAGTAAGCATATGGCAAGTTCTACATATTATATACTACTATGCTACTTAAAAAAGGGACCCTCACTGATTTTATTAAAACATGTAAATCGGTATCTATTATTTCACATCGAGGTAAAATGCGTATTCCCTCCTCCCTGTGAATAATAGAACAGTATCACAACATGCGCACTAACCTACTGTTTACTGGTAGGTTCGCCGGTTTAGTGTCCCCTTTAAATTAAGTAACTAGGTAACATAGTAATGGAGTTGAATAAAAGACATATTCCATCAATCCACCAAACCTTTTTCAGTTCACTTTCCTCGTTAACCCTACCTAACAGCTGACCCAGAGTAACAACTGGCCATACATTATTAGATTTGGACTCGTCGTTATTTAACTGAATAATCTATATTTGAATTGAATTGTATTATTTTTTTGAATTGATAATTTTGACTTGAAATGTTCATAGATAACAGTCAGCATTTAGGTAATGCTGGGTGTCAGTCTGATACCTAGGTTTATACTGTCCGGTAACAACCGTTATCAGTACTTCATGGAATATACAGTACTTTCCATGTCCTGCTTTCCTACGCCACTGTGCTTTCATCAAAATACTAAGTAGCTTTTGTGGGAGCTACAGATAAAGTCCACTCATCGAGACTAAGATTATATGTAATTTACTTTGTCTTTAATTGAGATTTTCCTCTATATAATGATCCCCTGTCCACTGATTCTGGTACACTAATCCCCATATACTGATCTCCATATACTGATCCCTGTACACATATCCCGGTACACTAATCCCCATATACTGATCTCCCTATACTGATCCCTGTACACATATCCCGGTACACTAATCCCCATATACTGATCCCTGTACACATATCCCGGTACACTAATCCCCATATACTGATCTCCATATACTGATCCCTGTACACATATCCCGGTACACATATCCCCATATCTGATCTCTATATACTGATCCTGTACACATATCCCGGTACACTATCCCCATATACTGATCTCCATATACTGATCCCTGAACATATCCCGGTACACTAATCCCCATATACTGATCTCTATATACTGATCCCTGTACACATATCCCGGTACACTAATCCCCATATACTGATCTACATACTGATCCTGTACACATATCCCGGTACACTAATCCCCATTACTGATCTCCATATACTGATCCCTGTACACATATCCCAGTACACCTAATCCCCATATAATCTCTATATACTGATCCCCGTACACTGATCTGGTACACTAATCCCCATATACTGATCTCCATATACTGATGCCGTACACATATCTGGTACACTATCCCCATATACTGATCCCTGTACACATATCCCGTACACTAATCCCCATATACTGATCTCCCTATAATGATCTTGACACATATCCCGGTACACTAATCCCCATATACTGATCTCTATATACTGATCCTGTACACATATCCCGGTACACTAATCCCCATATACTGATCTCCCATAACTGATCCTGTACACACATATCCCGGTACACTAATCCCCATATACTGATCCCTGTACAATATCCGGTACACTAATCCCCATAACTGATCTCCATATACTGATCCCTGTACACATATCCGGTACCAACATATCCTATATACTGATCTCTATTATACTGATCCCTGTACACATATCCCGGTTACACTAATCCCAATATTCTGATCTCTACATACTGATCCCTGTACACATATCCCGTACACTAATCCCCATATACTGATCTCCATATACTGATCCCTCTACACTATCCCAGTACACTAATCCCCATATACTGATCTCCATATACTGATCCCTGTACACTGACTGGTACACTAATCCCCATACATGATCTTATTATAATGATCCTGTACACTGATTCTGGTACACTAATCCCCATATACTGATCTCTAATACTGATACTGTAACACATTCCCGGTACACTAATCCCCATATTACATGATCTCCAATATACTGATCCCTGATAACATATCCCGGTACACTAATCCCCATATACTGATCTCCATATACTGATCCCTGTACACATATCCCAGTACACTAATCCCCATATACTGATCCCTGTACACATATCCCGGTACACTAATCCCCATATACTGATCTCCATATACTGATCCCTTGTAACATATCCCGGTACACTAATCCCCATATATGATCTCATATACTGATCCTGTACACATATCCGGTACACTAATCCCCATATTACTGATCTCATAATAATAAAACAACCGTACACTAATCCATATACTGATTTCCATATACTGATCCCTGTACACAATCCCGGTACACAATCCCCATATACTGATCTCCATATACTGATCCCTGTACACATATCCCGGTACACATATCCCCATATAATGATCTCTATATACTGATCCCTGTACACATATCCCGGTACACTAATCCCCATATACTGATCTCTACAAACTGATCCCTGTACACATATCCCGGTACACTAATCCCCATATACTGATCTCCATATTCTGATCCCTGTACACATATCCCAGTACACTAATCCCCATATACTGATCTCCATATACTGATCCCTGTACACATATCCCGGTACACTAATCCCCATATACTGATCTCCATATACTGATCCCTGTACACATACCCGTACACTAATCCCCATATACTGATCTCCATATACTGATCCCGTACACATATCCCGGTACACTAATCCCCATATACTGTCTCTACATACTGATCCCTGTACACATATCCAGTACACTAATCCCATATACTGATCTCCATATACTGATCCCTGTACACATTCCCGGTACAATAATCCCCCTATACTGATCTCTATATACTGATCCCGTACACAATATCCTGGTACACATATCCCCATATACTGATCTCCATATACTGATCCCTGTACAACATATCCGGTACACTAATCCCCATATACTGATCTCATATACTGATCCCTGTACACATATCCCGGTACAACTATCCCCATATACTGATCTCCATATAATGATCCTGTACACATATCCCGGTACACTAACCACCATATATGATCTCCATAACCACTGATCCCCGCATACATACCCGGTACACTAATCCCCATATTACTGATGCCCTGTACACCGATCCCGGTACACTAATCCCCATATAATGATCTCTATACACTGATCCCTGTACACCGATCCCGGTACACTAATCCCCATTTACTGATCTCTATCATGATCCCTGTACACATCACGGTAACTAATCCCATATATGATATTCCATATACTGATCCCTGTACACATATCCCGGTACACTAATCCCCATATACTGATCTCTATACACTGATCCCTGTACACCGATCCCGGTACACTAAGTCCCTTCCAGCAGAGACCTGCAGATTATTGATTTGCACCCGTGTATTGGGATTGGATTTTCCTTGACCTACCTATCACATTGTGACAATTAATAGAAATAGGACACACACCCCCATTCTCCTTTTTATTTTGCCTTTGCTGTGCATTTCAGAAATCTGGGTCATTGGCTGTCACATTAATGCTCGGTCTGCGGATCTCACTGAATGTCGTCTGCTAGTGAAACACCTATTGGGGCTTTTATTCTAAGCAAAAATCAGGACGCGAAGGAACCACAGCACATGGGATTAAAGGGGAGATCGATTGAAAATAGAAGAGGAGGCTTTTGTTTCCTATTGTAATTTCCTAGGAATTTCTGTTTACTGAGCTACCAAAAGCCCTAAAATAATTCAAAGCCTGATTGCTACAGGAAAGAACTAAACTCATAGGTTTATATCAGGGAGGCCCAATCTAAGGCCAGGGGTGTTCCTAGGGTTTTCGACACCTGAAACATCTTTTAAATGCCGCCTATCGGTAGATGTGTGCAAGTGGGCAAGGATTCATCAGGGAACAAAGACGTGGCTTGTGGAGTAGGGTGTGCTGGGCTGACTAACACTGACTGGTGGACTGGAGGGCTCACTATCACTGATTGGTGGACTGAAAGGCTGACTTAACACTGATTGGTGGACTGGTGCTGAAATGCAGCATTGCAGGAAGGAGGATTTTCTTTAACTGACGCCTTTTAAGTGTTCTGCACGGGTGCACCCCAAGCAAATGTTTCAGTTTGCTTCATGGTAGGGGCACCCCTGTCTGTGGCTCTCCTTTTGAAACTACAACTTCCAGCATGCCTTGTTTGCACAATGCATCTCTTATACTTTATCCACAGCAAGCTGAAACACATGACCTTGTAGTGAAAAATGGCCGCTCTCTGTAACTCTCTATTGAGAGGGAAATCATACTGTAGATTTAGAAAAAAAAACTTTCTTTTAGTTAGTTCAGAATGTGCCATATGGTATAGAAACAAACTCTAAAAGCTTCCCAGTGACCTACTTCTTGTCTTTATACTGAACACTGGTGGTTAAGGAGATTGGGACTCAAAGATACATTTCTGTCATCCAGATTTGCTTGAACTCTGTTCCCCTTTACACTCTGCGCCGCTGATCTTCTCTAATAAAAGAGAGAGAGACAGAGACAGATGAGAGAGCGAGAGAGCGAGAGAGAGAGATGAGAGAGAGAAAGAGAGAGAGAGATGAGTGTTCTATTCCCAAACTCTGCTGGTTGCATTAAAGGGAAAATCTATTCTATTTTCCGATGGATTTCATCAGAACGATTCTGTGAACAGCAATGGATATATTTATACGCAGAGAGTCGTGTTAGGAGGGTCAATGTCAGCCAACTCTGGGAACTGAACTAAACTCTCCTTTGAATGAAAACCTCAGACTTGTTGGTTCAGAGAAACAACCGACTCTTGACAGGTGAAGCTGTGATAGGTCACATGGGCTAATTTTTTCATGTATCATCCAAATGCAGTGATAATTCTCCCTAAATGCTTTAAAGAGCATGTCCACCTCCAAAACTGAACTGTAACCCACTACTGGCCCCACTGTGTAGTTTAAAATCATCCTTACCTTACATCTCTGCTCCTTATGGCTCTCCTGCAGTGCGTGTCCAAAGTCCAGGAAAGTGAAGAGTAGGAGCTGTCAGTGATTCATCCGGTGCCTGTATCTTCCTCAACAAGGTCTGAGGCATGCGCAAAGGAGCCCCCCCCCCCCCCCCCACACACACACACTATCCGGATCCATTCCACTGCAGCCGTGGTACCTACCGTGGAAAGCTTTTAGGATAAGGTAACAGGCAACCGCCGATAGCTCCTATCCATAGACATTGGCGATATTCAGAGAATCCCGTACTCACACTAACGATAAAGGGACAATACTGTTTTATTAGATAGTATTGCCCCTTTATTGTCAGTGCGTGTAGCAATCGCTCGGAAATGCCTGAAAATTTTCCACCCTGTTCTTTAAGTTTAAATCTGCAGTCCTGAGCGTTCTACCAACCTTTACATATGGAGACCGCTTGGGACTGTGTGTAGAGGGATCTTTAGAAAATGACAGACAGAATCTTGCAGACACTGTATGTCATTTTTTAAAAGCTTGTGCATGTGTGTATCCAGCTTTACACCTGCACCATGGTCATTTTGCAGAAGAATGGCATTGTATTATACCAATTCGGATTGGTCCATAAGAAATTACGATACCTTTATAAATATGCCCTTAATACACATATATGTGTTTGGACGAACAGTTTATTTTACCTTACAAAATTTATCTTCATGGGAACCAATTTTTCCCAAGCAGATAACAAGGAAAAATCTGTGAGAGTAAATAATATACCAAGATAATAGTGTAAGCTATAGACCAGCCTTGTGTACAGGCCATCTAACTACTTGTTACCTTCTATCTTGTTATCTTAACTGGAAAACTTTCCTTTTTACGTCAATCCTCAATGAGGCTGAGGCCACACAATGCAAACTATACCCAATGTCTGCGTGCGCGTTTCCAGTAGTGTGTGTTGTAGTGCGCTTGCACTGTGATACCGCAATATTGCGCACTCATGCAATTGCACAAAAGAAATGATCATGATCTTAGAAGTGGAGCACCTTAGTGTGGCAAGATCAATTGGCCAATACTAGCGTGCGTTTTTTTACGTGGGATCGGACCGCACATTAAAAGGCCAAGGTCCTGAATCAGAGCTGCTTTGACCTGATGGAGAGATTGTCGGCCTAAAATTAACTTGAAAGGTGCCCAGACACGATGGGCTGCAAATGATCAATACAGTACACATTGCCACATAGATATTACCCAGAACTCTGCTTAAGTAGCTATGGGCGTCTGTAGCAATCGTTGGAAATGTTCTGCTGTGTCTAACCATTCCATCCATAAACTGCTTGAGAATAATTAGGAATTTATTGATCCAATGGGTGAACAGGAATTGACAACGTGATAGAATTGACCACGAATATTGAAGATCCACGTACAGCCACCACAACACTCCGCTGTTTAATAGATACACAATTGGTGTTATTTGCCGAACGTTTCCTGTTTATTGATTCCCATAGAGTTAGTTACCTTTCACCAGAGGCGCCGTTTGTTTGCAAGATGTAATCAATGAAGTTAATGAAATGGCCCTAGATATACCCATCTGTATTGTTTACATTGTTACATTGAAGGTCTATCAGCCTAGAATAAACATTCTACCTTGATGACAGAACAAATGCAATAAAAAAAAAAATTCATTTGTACATTTTTCAAAAAAAAAACAATGAAAGCGCAAATTTATTGCTTGTTCCGAAATGCTAATGTAACACAAAGTTAGGCCGTTTACTGCACTGTGTGACTGCAGGTGTGCAGGGCAAGTATTTCTCTTAAAGGACAACTAAAGGCTCAGAACATCATCTTTCAGAAGGAGGAGCACCTTCATATAAAAGCACTAATCTGTTTCTCACCTCTCATTTTGATATGGTTGTTAGGATATTTACCTTTCTAGCTTGGGGTTTGTGTTTTTTCACCCAGTGTGGTCACTGACCATTGTGTTCTTTACACATGCTCAGTCTAAAGATACTGCAGGAACTTTTTACAGTTGGTCACACCCACTTGTAGCCTCTAGCCAATCCTTTTACAGGACAGATTAGGCAAGGGAGCATGTAACTGAGCTGAGGGGTGTGGCCAGTTTAGGGGTTTACATTTAATGCTAATTACTGTAGTGGGATTTTATTGGTGTTTTTAGAGTGAATATGTTTAGATTTTGGAGTGTAAAAAATTGCGCTTAGTCTCCTTGGACAAATAAAATTTCACTTTATCATGAAAGTTACTGGCACATCAGGACATAAAATAGAGAAATACATTTTTAGCACAAAGTCTATTTGCAGACATAGAGATTGAGTCCCAGCCCAGGCTAATAAATTGCATAAAACAGTGTTTAAAGGGCATGTTCACCACCCTTCATAATTCCATATTACGCCCTGGGCCATACAGGAGCATTCATAACATGGCACAATTTGCTGTTTTTCTCCAGCTTAACCATTCAGTTACAGACAGAGTATTACGGAGAGAGGGCATTATCCCTTTAATAATCTTCATTAACATACCAGCATTGGGCAAACAGAAAACAAATTAACTGTGAATTGTACATCTGCATAAAAAAAGTCAATAAAGCAATGATAATTAAGTCATCGTCTAACGCAAAGTATTCCAGGATTAATTTGTGTTGGCCCAACGTACATTGCTTTTAATTAAACTGAGCAGATTGTTTATTTGAACAGTATACGAACGGGATTTCCCCCCCCCCTCAACATATTAACCGAATGCAGGCAGAGAATCTGAAACCCTTCAAACAAAAATATGTTCACAAAAAAAAGAAATAACATTCTAAGGGCCATATTTAAAAAACAGCGGCATATCAGGTTTTTTTACGGTATTGGCGTGATCGTACATTTACGACTGAACATTCGAAAATACCATGTGGAATACCATGCAGTATACAATGGGCGTTCGTTAATCTACATTAATGAATGTGGATCTACTATCGCAATTGTGAATTTAAGACCCGCAACTCTAGATACATGATCACTATTGTTGATTTACGGCTATGATCCTAAATAATCAATTGCAGCAAAGATCGTTAAAGGTGCGGTACGCGCCTTTATAAATATGGCCCTAAAGGTGGGTACCCACATTACCGATTAAGGGCCGATCTCATTGGTAATGTGTGTACAACTGTAACAACCATTTTCAATGCTGACGTATGTTTAGCTTCGGCATCGGAAATGCTTATTACGATCAGAAAATTTCCCTCGGCCAGAGTCGGCCGATTTACTAAAGTATAGGGAGTATAGGGAGCAGTCACCAGCAATCTCCCTATACTTAATATAATGTTGGTCAATGTGTTTAGAACATGTTTGAAAGATTGGTATTGTGTGTACCAAACGCAGTTTAATGTTAAGAATGTTTTTAAATTATAGAGGATTCCTCGAAAATATTGCTGATTTTAGAGGTTACAGCAATCTGTTGGTTAGGGAATTTATTTAAGATCATATATATTTTTGCTTTAGTTTTCCATTAAATAGCAAACCCTACTTATAAAAATAATTATAAATTCATTATTCTAAAATAATTATAATTGATTTACCTTGTATATCCCCCCGAGCTTGCACTGCACTATAGCAAAGCTGATTAATTGATTGACCTAAGTACACAAAAGTGCTTGATTAACGAGTAAATGTGTCAGGAGTCAAAGCTTCTCTAACCATCTGTACAGAGCATTTACCTCGTCCTTCAATATTGGTATTATAGATATATCTGTAATTACAGAATCAAACGGAATGTTCCATTCTAATAGTTCTGTTTGACACACATTTATACTTCTACTTACGATGTCTTTAGACTGTTGAGGAAATTATCCTAATGGTCTGATTTGCATTCTGATCAAAGGTCTTTGTAAAATAAACAAAGATAATTCATTGATTGTCTGAGAGACATGATTTACAGACATAAGAGGAAATATTTAACCTGTCTGTAAGCAAAGCTTCCTATCCTATCTCTGACATGTTGTAAACATATTGTCCACACCAAATATTAATATCTGAAGATAATTGTTTAAACAGGTGGGTCGAAGCTGCCATCTATAGTTTCACCCAGTGTCAAGAGTACAGGAACCTATTTTCTGTACAAGACTTTCCTTAGCTATTTGCCATAATTTGTATTCTTTTTGATATATAAAGCATAAGCATACATCTTTTTGCATGCTTAGAACACTCTCACTTGAGTCTACTAATAATGAGTAAGGATGGACTAGAACTCGAACTTGAACCCGAATTCTAGCCAAATTTTCTGAGTTCGGACAAACTTAAACTATTCGAACTAGTTCGATTTTCCGGACTCACGGGACTATTTTCGATAATCCTCGAACATTTGTGAATTCTGGAACGTTCGAGGAGTGCCCTTGGGGCCCAGACAAGGGCCCTTTGGGGCTTAAGGGGTCCCAGAGCTCGAACTGGGACCCTCCTCCCCTGACCTTGTAAGGACCCTTGCGGCACTGATAAGTGCCTTTGTTGGGGGTCCCGCAGCTCGAGCCGGGACCGCCAGTGAGCTGGTCTTAAAAGAGCCCTTGGGTGAAGTCTTCTTTCTTCAATCCGGTGACACCAGCTCCACTGAGGCCACCGACCCTGAGAAGTACCCCTGCTGCTGCCAGGAGTACCTCCGGCACCGGTGGCCTCAACGAGGCCGATGTTACAGGCGTCTTGATCTGACGCAACGTCTTCGGACTAGCGACACCCACACCACTGAGGTCGCCGATGCCAGGCAGGCTCACTTCGGCCAACAGTGAGCCTGCTGGCACCGCCGGCCTCAGCGTCGCATTGGATCAAGACGCCGGTATCATCGGCCTTGTTGAGGCCACTGGCGCCGGAGGTAGGCCTCAGCGGAGCTGGTGTCACCGGATGGAAGAAGGAAGACGTCGCCCAAGGGCTCTTTTAAGAACTGCTCACTGGGGGTCCCGGCTCGAGCTGCGGGACCCCCAACAAAGGCACTTATCAGTGACACAAGGGCCCTTACAAGGGCAGGGGAGGGGGGTCCCGGTTCGAGCTGTGGCACCCCTTAAGCCCCAAAGGGCCCTTGTCAGGGCCATAAAGGCACTTATAAGTGCCGCAAGGGCCCTGATAGGGCTGGGGAGGGGCGTCCCGGTTTGAGCTTGAACCGGAACCCCTTAAGCCACAAAGGTCCTTGTAAGGGGGTCCCAGTTTCGAGCTGCCCGAATGTATGGCCGGGTTTTGGGAATCTCCGTCCGTTTGGGGATTTTCTGAAGCGGCCGTTCGAATTTTGTCGAATGTTCAAAGATCCTTGAACGTTTGAACGAACATTCGAGGATTATCGAAAGCGGCACACAGAAACCAGAAGTAGTGCACATGTGCGCTAGGTCCGTTTTTTATGCTGTTCCCCGCGCACGAACGTGTTCTCCAGACCATCTACCAGGTCCCAGGGGCCTGTAAGGTAAGTTTACACTGCAATATTTCAGGAAAGTTCATTTGAACAATTTACCCCCCATTGACTTTAATGGGTCCGTTTTTGGACTTTTTTAGAAGTTCGAAAGTTCGAAAACGGAACGAAGTTATCAAAAAAAAAGTACATTAATTTTACCCTTTTTTACAGATAAATTCAACAGTTCTAAACTAGCAAATAGATCATGTAACTCTTACCTCTGAAATTATCAGCATTGTGGGAAATTACTATAGTTTTGCGGGTTTAAAGGACAACTAAAGCCACAGAACAACACTGACCCAGAAGGCAGAACACCTTGATATAAAACCAGTAATCTGTGTCTTACCTCTCATTTTGAAACTGGAGCTGGGAAATTTACCTAAATAACATATGGTTTGTGCTTTACTTCACAGCATTCTAGTATCACACAGTTTGGTCAACGACCATTATGTTCTGCACATGCTCAGTCCTTAGCTATGGCAGAAACTTGTTACAGTTGGCCACACCCATTAATAATCTGTAACCAATCCTTTTACAGGACAGATAAAACAAGGAAGCATGTGACTGAGGTCAGGAGGTGTGGTCTGACACTGCACATACACCCAGATACTTCATCCAGTTCTTAACAGGCTTAAATTTACATTAATACAATTTACTGAAGTGGGATTTTACAGCTTATTGGGGTTTTTAGGGAAGTTGTTTTCAGATTCTGGAATATAAAAATTGGGTTTAGTTCTCCTTTAAGACATTTCTTAATTTCTGCAGCATTCCTTTCTAGTGAATGGAATTGGTTTTCTTTCTGCTCAGTGTTGGTTTCAAAGAGGGGTAACCAAGTAGTTAATTAACAGCATTGGCTGGATGGGAGTAGTCTAGAGACTTAACTGAACTATCAGGGAGATGTAATAAAAGTTCTTATCGTTAAAAATGGTGCTAAATTTGCCCCAACCAATCAGTTGTTAGCTTTCAAATAGTACATAACATCTGTTTGGGGCAAAATTATAACTATTTTTAATCATAAGAACTTTTATTACATCTCCCTGTAAGTGTCTAGGCCAGTAAGAAATTACAGTATAGGTTAGAAACTGTGCTAAATAATTTTCTAACTAATCCCACAGCAATAAGAATTATTTTCTCCCTGCCTTAAATTTGCACTGCCTACCCCTTCTTTGACCCCCCCTTTCTCTTCTTTTCAACTCTTTGATTTTTACTTTTTCAAGGGGGTCGAACTGTCAATCACCCACTTCTGTTTGTATCCTTTCTGTAAAAGCAAAGCTTATTCTGTAACTGCATTGCTACTTGATTCAGGATTATGATGCTGCAGCTGCAGAAATAAAAGAGTTATCTGATTCTGATGCCCAATGCTCTCTCACTGTGCCTGCAGCTGACACTCAATCCTGCAGTTAGCTTGTGTCTTTGTAACTGGAGCAGAATCTCAATCTAGCATCTATGATATAGCTGCTAGAGCTGTTACCTTCCCATGGCAAGGCAGTGTGTTTTATTATAACACAAATCACAGGGTGAATTCTATTGGCTGCAGCTCGCTACTGTTTTGACACATCTCCAATTCACATGCTCACCCATTTTAGCTGTGTCTCAGATTCTAGAAGGGAATAGCACAGAGAGAGGGAGAATTACAAACTTTCTAGGAGCCAGTTAAACAGGACATTAGAGTTATCATGGACAGTGGTGAGCTCACCCCGCCACTAACACCATTTAAGGAATAGTTCAATCAGAATGTGAACTATTCCTTTAATGTATTTATAGAAGAACGGGACGTAAAGGAGCTATGCCTTACCTGCTGTTGTTCTATTAATTTAGAAGGCGCCAGGAACGAACGAGTTAAACTTACCTTGCGCATGATCCAACGCCGGGCCCACTGACAGCTCCTGACCACTTCCACATTGAGTGTAACTATAGCACGCATTATCGTGCATGCGCGCTATAGTTACACTGAATGCAAATGTGGATGATAAAAAAATAACTTATGCTTTATGCTATATATTTCGCTTCCCCTAGTGCATGAATAATGCACCCTATTGAAAATATAAGTCACCAAGCAGTTCCATGATAACGTCAAGGCATGAGCAGGGCCACCTCTCTAATGAGGCAGGGTGAAGCACATTACGGAGCAGCACCCTGTAGGGAGGCAGCAGTTTTAAAGGCAGATTTTTTTCCTGCCTGGCATCACTGTGGGCATCTAATACCAGTCACTGTGGGCATCATTTACCAGTCATGTGTATAAAGCCCCTCCCACTTCTGAACAAGCCACACCCCACTTCCGGACAAAGTATTACCCAATTATAAAATCACACTTCTTCTGGCTGCATGGCGAGGGGGGGGGGCAGCATTTTGAATTTTTTTTCAGGTGCCAAAAAAGTCTAGAGACGGCCCTGGCCATGAGTATGTATATAGCAGCTCAAAATGTTAATAGCTTTCTCTGATTCGTTACAGGTGCAGCCAATAAAACAAGACACATATTGCAGTCTTTAATGATGTGTCTCACATGTGCTGTCAATTTAAATTGAAATATTCCATTTCTTACCCTTTTTTATATGTCCTTGAATCTATTTCCAGATAACCTTTGAATTAATTTGGTGCGTTAGACTCCATATGCATTATGACGTATATCATATTATTCTAAATAATGACCTGCTTCATTCTTTTACTAATGACCCAAACCAAAGGGAAATACGAATGACCTTTTAGTCCTACATAAAATCTGCATAGAAATGACCAGAAGTTGGAAAGGTTAAATAAATTCAATATATTGGGTTTAAAAACAAACAAACCACAAACAGCAGCTGTGAATTCAAATGAAGCGAAGAGGAAAAGGACAGAATTATTCAGCCAACCGGCAAGTTATTTAAAGGGGAAGTTTGAATTCCAGAGGATTCGTCGTTTTTTTAACGTTTACTTCTTAAAAGTTCTCCCCCAAATTAAAGGGCATGTCCACCCCCAAAACTAAAATTTAACCCCATACTGGCCCCACTGTGTAGTTTAAAAAATTCCTTACTTTACATCTCTGCTCCTTATGGTTCTCCTGCAGTGCGTGTCCAAAGCCTAGCTTGAAATCATTTGGACATAAGATAGGTACCACCTGCCCATCCCCAACCGCCAAAATATTTCTTCAAAAAAATGTTTAGATCCCTACTTACAGCCCTTCTCTCCAGCTGTGTCTCCTTTGACAGCAGCCACGTCTGTGATTGGCTGCCTCTCAGCCAATCACAGACGTGGCTGTTGGTCCGGTCCCTGCAACTTCCGCAAGCAGGGAGCCGGATCAGAGACGCCACGGGAGAGAAGGGGCTGTAAGTATCGATCTAAACATTTTTTTAAAGAAATATCATGGCTGTTGGGGGTAGGCAGGGGGCACCTACCTTATGACAAAAGATTATTTTCTAGGTGGACATGCCCTTTGAAGTTATTATTAGGTGCAACCTCTCAAATGCTTCCACCCTGAGATACTTAGAAATTTTCCCCATGTCTCTGAAGCTAGATTTTCATCCTGAGATTCCCTGACAACTACAGTCTTCTATCAGTTCCTTTAGCTGGCAGTCATGTCTGTAAAGGTAGCTTCAAGGGGTAACAGTACTTGAAACAAAATGCCACTGCAGAGGTTTCACAGGGTGCCTCCTCTGCGTCTGAACACATTTATAAAATAGCTTGTACAGCTTGAAGAGGAGCCAACTACTTTTCCTGTGAAATCATTGGAAATCGGGATGGTGACCAATCTTCAAGGACATCTGGGAAGAATGAATAGCAGGATTTTAAAGAAAGACTCTAGTCTTTTCCAGTACTGAAACTTCCAGACTTGATATTTAAGAAAACTGTGGTCTCCATGAAAATGCCTTCTATTGAAAAGAGCACACCTTTAAAATGGCATCTAACTTTCAACACTATATGAGGTGGTGCTTCCTGCTTACACCGTGACATCACCAGCACCATTGCTCTCCCCCCTCATCACTGGCCTGAGCATGCCCATTTGTATCCTGCAGTTGCAGACGTCATTCAAGGCTGGTTTGAAAGTTGTGGGAGAGCTCTTTTCAATGGCTCTTGTGCTAATGGTACTTGTATAGAGGCCACAGATCCCCTTTAACGGCTTTCTTCTTGGTCAGCACATTTATCTGTACTATGGAAAGGGTCACTAAGTGTTAGATAAAGGGAGGGTTTACTTTTCCATCAGGTTTATGATTTATGATTGTGTTCTATTTCCCAACCACCTTATTTTTCTTTAAATTCCCAATGCCACTCATAAAACATACAGTATATCATTTTTTGCTTCATTACTTGCCTAGAATTTTTCCATTTTCTCTCCTAAGGAAAATAGAATGGTTACACAATGTCTTGCAGAGACAGAGAGGCTATAGCCCAGCGTGATAATTATTTATAAAATATGAATGTTATTCTAATGCTTTATGGAAAATGTCTGTGGCCCATTGAGAGAAACAAGACTTAACCTTTCTGACCCCTGGGATTATTGCAGGTTCGAAGGAATGGAAATACATGGCAAAACCTTTATAATACACAAGAGACATCAAATCCCAAACATAATATCCCTTCAAGTAGTGATTTGCTATATCATCAATTCTAATCAGTGCTTGGTAATGTCATCAGTTATAATCAGTGTTTAGCTATGTCATCAGTTATAATCAGTGTTTAGCTATGTCATCAGTTATAATCAGTGTTTAGTTATGTCATCGGTTATAATCAGTGTTTAGCTATGTCATCAGTTCTAATCAGTGCTTACTTATGTCATCAGCTATAATCAGTGTTTAGCTATGTCATCAGTTCTAATCAGTGCTTGCTTATGTCATCAGCTATTATCAGTGCCTGGTGTTTAGTTATGTCATCAGTTATAATCAGTGTTTAGCTATGTCATCAGTTCTAATCAGTGCTTGCGTATGTCATCAGTTCTAATCAGTGCTTGGTTATGTCATCAGTTCTAATCAGTGCTTGGTTATGTCATCAGTTCTAATCAGTGTTTAGCTATGTCATCAGTTATAATCAGTGCTTAGTTATGTCATCAGTTATAATCAGTGCTTAGTTATATAATCAGTTATAATCAGTGCTTGGTTATGTCATCAATTATAACCAGTGCTTAGTTATGTCATCAGTTATAATCAGTGCTTAGTTATATAATCAGTGATAATCAGTGCTTGGTTATGTCATCAGTTATAATCAGGGATTAGCTATGTCATCAGATATAATCAGTGCTTGGTTATGTCATCAATTATAACCAGTGCTTTTTTATGTCATCAGTTATAATCAGTGCTTAGCTATGTCATCAATTATAATCAGTGTTTAGTTATGTCATCAGTTATAATCGGTGCTTAGTTATATAATCAGTTATAATCAGTGCTTGGTTATGTCATCAGTTATAATCAGGGATTAGCTATGTCATCAGTTATAATTAGTGTTTAGCTATGTCATCAGATATAAACAGTGCTTGGTTATGTCATCAATTATAACCAGTGCTTTGTTATGCCATCAGTTATAATCAGTGCTTAGTTATGTCATGAGTCAGACAGGGACAGTCTGAGCCAGGGACAGGGAAATGAAGGCTGGTAAGTACATTTATGGGCTTTTTGTAGGTTTTTTAAACATAACGTTTAGGGTGGTGGTGGTGGGGTTTGCCTTTTTTTGGGGGGGGGGGGGGTGGAGATTCCCTTAAAGTGCAGAATAATGATAGTGAACTTATGATCAGCTGGTATCATACTAGAAGCAGTTTAAAATAGGTGATTGCACGTACCTTTACTAACATATGCACAGCCAGCTGTAAACACCTGATTGGGGCCCTCTTAGTCCCGTCCCCCCGTGCCACCATCTTTCTGGGTGTCTATTCATCTCTGTGTCTATATATATCCGTGTTTGTCTGTCTATCCATCTATCTATATCTAATCTATCTATCATCTGTCTGTCTATCTATCTATCTGTCTATCTATCTATCATCTATCTATCTATCTATCATCTGTCTGTCTGTCTATCTATCTATCTATCTATCTATCTATCTATCATCTATCTATCTATCAATCAATCTATCTATCTATCTATCTATCTATCATCTGTCTGTCTGTCTATCTATCTATTATCTATCCATTATCTCTCTCTCTCTCTCTCTCTCTCTCTCTCTCTCTCTCTCTCTCTCTCTATCTATCTATCATCTAACTATCTATCATCTATCAATCTATCTATCTATCTATCTATCTATCTATCTATCTGTCTATCTATCTATCTATCTATCTATCTATCTATCTATCTATCTATCTATCTATCTATCTATCCATTATCTATCTCTCTCTCTATCTATCATCTATCTCTATCTATCTATCTATCTATCTATCTATCTATCTATCTATCTATCATCTGTCTGTCTGTCTATCTATCTATTATCTATCCATTATCTATCTCTCTCTCTCTATCTATCATCTAACTATCTATCATCTGTCTATCTATCATCTATCCATTATTCATCTATCTATCTGTCAGGGGCGTATCTAGGGTCTAAGAAGATCAGGGGAACTTTTGGGCACTCCATGTGCCGCGCGTAGCGCGGCGAAATTTTTAGGCCACGCCCCTTTCTCCGCCCCAATTAAGCCACACCCACTGTGTACTTATAGAGATTACCAAAAAGATACAGACAGATAGACAACCACAAACATAGACACACAGCCCGATATTGATAAACAGACAGAAAGACAGTGAGATAGACAGACAGAGATAGAGATCAGAGAGTTGGACAGAGAGACACAAATTAATGACACAAAGGCACAGTAAACTGGCAATTTCATTATATACTGGTAGCAATTTGGTCATTTTAAACTTACTGTTGTGTTCAGTTGTAGTCAGATGCTTGCCCACACCTTTGGCCAGGGAGATCTTCTTGTACCTTCTTCATGGATCTCTGCCCCTATCTATCTCTGTCTGTCCCTCTCTCTCTCTGTATATCTATCTCTCCCTCTCTCTCTCTCTGTATATCTATCTCTATCTGTCCCTCTCTCTCTCTGTATATCTGTCTATCTGCCTCTTGTTTATCTATTTAACTATGTCTATCTGCTTCTTGTCTATCTCTCTGTCTCTATCTATCTATATATCTATCTATCTATCTATCTATCTATCTATCTAACTGCTATCTATCTATCTATCTATCTATCTATCTATCTATCTATCTATCTATGAGTATCTCCTCCCCTGGGGAGGAGGAGGACAAGAGGAGCCAGGTGATGTCACTCAGCTACGGAAAGCAGGAGGTTTGTACATTCATGAGCAAAATAATTGCTCGCTTGAAGAAATGCTACAGGCTTTTATTTTACCCTAACTTTTTGCTCTACAAAAAGAACCACTTCACTATAATCAGCAACACACTGGACACATATTAAACGATGTCAAGTACTAGTTAAGTGGGCTATAGGGCCCTGGTATACAGGTAGGACCTGTGAGTGATTTGGATGCGGTCAACATTTTAATTATGTATCTTAAATAGGGAAGCTGGTGGTTCGGATATCATAGCTTTATAACTAAACCCTAGACATGAGTCTGTGCCCTCTCATAAAGGTTGTGTTTATAACTGGTACATCAGGAAAAACCGGCCACATTTCTCTGTGTGACAGTATAACAGGAAACCATTAGCCGTTTCCACTATTCTACATAAACCCTTCTCATTCCCAACCATTTGTTAGTCATCTTTGTCCCCATAAAAAAAGGTGGAACTATCAGATCACGGCCAGGGAGGCTAAGGGGAGAAGTGAGAGCAGATTAACACCCCACTTTCTATATTTCTCAATCATCATCTGCAATAGCAGAAATCATAGGTCATCGTACAGTCGGGACCATCTGTTGGCAGATTAATGCTGGATCTTATTAGGACAAACGGGGCGGTTACATTTGGAATGTTGGTGAGGGAACTTCTGTCAGTGACTGATGCTACAACTGGGTAAGAATTCATTCCTGCTGTGTCCGTTAGCACATTGTCGCCAGGGAACGTATTGGTAAATTAGGACAGACCCTGTCCACGTATGGGCGTTCATATTGCGGAAGTGAGTGCAGGGCTGGTGGCTTTCTTTAAAGCAAAGCTTGCACAGCTTTTTTTTTTTTTTTACAGTTGGAACCGTATCTGATGAAAATTCCAGGACTATATACATATACTAATAGGGTATCCTATACGTAATAATCCCATGATCGATAGATAGATAATAGATAGATGGGATAGATGGAATGATAGATAGATAGATAGATCGATAGATAGTGATAGATGATAGATATAGATAAGATAGATAGATGGATGGATGGATGGATGGATCTATGATGGATGGATGGATGGATGGATGGTGATGGATAGATAGATAGCTAGATATCTCGCTCGGTGCTCGCTCGCTCGCTAGCTGCTCGCTCTCTCGCTCTCTCGCTCGCTCGCTCGCTCGCATCGCTCGCTCGCTCGCTTGCTGGCCTGGCTGGCTGGCTGGCTTGTGGATGGCTTGCTGGCTGCTGGCCTGGCTCGGTTCGCTCGTCGCTCTCTCGCTCCTCGCTCGCTCGCTCCTCTCTCGCTGCCGCGCTCGCTCTCTAGCTCGCTCGCTCGCTCGCTCGATTGGCTGGCTGGATGGCTGGCTGGCGCTGCTGCTGGCTGTCTGGCTGGCTGGCTGGCCTGCTGGCTTGCCTGGCTGGCTGCGGTCTTGCTGGCGTGGCCTGGCTCGTCGCTCTCTCTCTCGCTCGGTCGGCTCGCTCGCTCGCTCGCTCCTCCGCTCTCTTCCTGGCTGGCTGCTGGCTGGCTGGCCTGGCTTGCTGGTCTGGCTGGCTGGCCCGGCTTGGCTGGCTGGCTGGCTGGCTGGCTTGGCTCGCTCGCTCCCTCGGTCTCTCGGTCGTCGCTCAAGGATAGATAATCATAATAGATAGATAGATAGATAGATAGATAGGTAATAGTAAGATAATAGATGGGGGCGTTCTTGTATTAAAGGCAAAGCTGCAACGCTTTTTTTTTTTCAGTTGGCTAGATAGATAAACAAGACATGAATGGATGGATGGATGAATTGATGGAGGGATAGATGCATATATAGATTATATAGATCGATAGATAGATAGACAATCCGATAGATAGATAGTTGGAAGTTGGTGATAGATAGATACCACAGCGACCTAGCTAGCTATATCTTATCATAGCTCATAGATGATCGATCGATGTAGATAGATCTATCGATAGATAGATAATCGATAGATGGATGATGAGACGATAGATGGACGGATGGAATAGATAGATAAGCCAGAGAGATAGATAGAGAGATAATAGATCGAATATAATAGATAGATAGATAGATAGATGAGATAGATCGATGATGTGATGGATGGATGGATTATGTAGGTCGATAGGTAGGTATGTGGTAATCGCTAGATAGATAGATAGATGATAGTATAGATAGATAGATAGATTACTTAGATAGATAGATAGATAGATAGATAGAAGATTAGATATATGATAATTAATGGATAGATCGATGGATTAGATGGATGGTAATGGATGGGATATCCGTAAGATAGAAAGATAGATGATAAATATAGATAGATATAAAGATAATAGATAGATAGATAGATAGATAGATGAATGGTGGGGCTGTGCTTGTATTTAAAGGCAAAGCTGCACGCTTTTTTTTTTTTTTTACCGTTGGAAACTGATGAAAATCCAGGACTATATACATATAAAATAGGGTAATCTATACGTAATTCCACCACAGATAGATGTAGATAGATAGAGGAATGATAGATAAACAGATGCATATTGATGGATGGCTAGATAGATAGATAGATAAGATAGTAGATAGATAGATAGATAATAATAGATAGATAGATAGATAGATAGATAGTTGATAGTGGATATGGATAGTTTGGATAGATAGATATATAGATAGAAGATAGATGATAGAAGATATATATATATATATATCGATAGATAGGTAATGATAGATAGATATAATATATATCGATAGAATGATATATAGATAGATATATAGATAGAATAGATAGATAGATAGATAGATAGATGGCTTGCTGTGGGAGGGATTGCTGGACCGCTCTCGATTCGCCCGCTCGCTCCCCATCGCTCTCTCGATCGATCGCTCGCTCGCTCGCTCGCTCCCTGCTCCTCACTCGATAGATAGATAGAAAGCAGAAAGATACGGTCACTAGATAATCGTGGTTTAAGGCCTTTCTTATCCACCTAGATATACTGGATGGGCCAGATTATGGTGAGTGGAATGAGAAACTCCTCGCCATTCCCTCATATATATTTGACTGAACTTCCCCGTAAGCCCTGGGGCACATCTGCATACTGATGTAATAGTAATTATCTAATTTGGCAATTGGATCAGCTCAGAGTCCAGTCTGTTTCTCTTGTAGTCACAGTGCTTGCTCTAGACATCATACACGCCATAAAACCAACTCAACTCTGCAACCTAGGCTGTGACCCATTCATGTCCATGGCATAGATTGTCTCCATCTTTTGGAAGGATATGTACAGATTATAATTAATAAATGCTCCCAGCCCCAGGATGAGGAATTTATCCACCTACTTCTTTTTCCTGGTAAGGCCGTGGCAATGAATTTCACAGCCAATGGCTGATGGCCATTACCGATCAAGCCTTCCCTGCGGCTAATGAATGTAAAGACACATGCAGCAGTAGAGGGAGGCATCATTATTAAAGCATGTGAGTACCCAGCAACTGTTGTTTTGGGGGAGGGTGCTCCTTATCCTACAAATTTTTGTTGAAAGGGAGGACATGCCCTTGGTGGATTTTTATAGCTTATTTTGTGTTTTTTAGGGGGTTGTTTTCAATCTGGAGTATAAAAAATTGGTTTAGTTCACCTTTAAATTAGTTCCCCATTCTTTTTATCAGTACAGGAATGCTTTATACGGGGTGTAGAAAGGGCGATAAGACACGTTCCCGGGACCACTCGCACTGCCCAGAAGCAGAGAGAGAGTTGTACGCGATAGCCCTTTTTTCAGTGCCAATATCACAGTAAAGTCTCCAGACTTATTCTGATCTCTCACTAACATCTGGGCCGCATCTGCTGTTATAGAACTGACAGCGTCGGGGGGTTGGAGAACTTACTCTATGGAAAGAAGAAAAAAAGACACAGCAAGACAAAATGACAAAATCGTACATTAATCACAGCAATCCCCCTATACTGTTACCCATATAGTAATCCTGTACACCATTCCCCATATACTAATCCCGTACACCAGTCCCCATATACCAATCCTGTACACCAGTCCCCAGATACGAATCCCGTACACCAGTCCCCATATAGTAATCCTGTACACATTCCCCATATACTAATCCCGTACACCAGTCCCCATATAGTAATCCTTTACCCAGTCCCCATATACTAGCCGTACACACCAGTCCCATTACTACCCGTACAACCAGTCCCCCAATACTAATCCCGTACACCAATTTCCCCTATACTAATCCCGTACACCGTCCCTAGGTTAATCCCGTACACCAGTCCCCCCATAATACTAATCCGGTACACCATCCCCATAATACTAATCCCGTACAACCAGTCCCCATTACTAATCTGTACAACACCATGCCCATATACTAATCCCGTACACCAATCCCATATACTAATCCTGTACACCAGTCCCCATATAAATCCCGTACCCAGTCCCCAGCACTAATCCGTACAACCATCTCCCCATATACTAATCCACGTTACACCAGTCCCCATATACTAATCCTGTACACCAGTCCCCATATACTAATCTCATATACTGATCCCTGTACACCGATCCCGGTACACTAATCCCAATATACTGATCTCCAGGTACTGATCACCTGACACATATCCCGGTCCCTAATCCCCATATACTGATCTCCATATACTGATCCTGTTACATTAATCCTCATATACTGATCTCCATATACTGATCCCTGTACACTGATCCCCATACTTCACTCCCCATATACTGATTCTAATAAATAATGATCCCAATAGACTAATCCCCATATACTGATCCCTGTACACTGATCCAGTACAACATCCTCATATACTGATTCCCCATTACACTATCCCCAGTACTGATCCCTGTACAACCGATCTCCATATTCCATCCCCATAACTGATTCTCAGACATAATACAAACCCGTACACTAATCCCCATATACTGATTCCATATACTGATCCTGTACACCAATCCCGGTACACCATTCCCATATACTGATCTCCATATACTGATCCTGTCACATATCCCAGTACACAATCCCCATATACTGATCTCTATATACTGATCCCTGTACACTGATTCTGGTCCACTAAGCCCGCATATACTGATCTCCATATACTGGATCCCCTGTACACTATCCCGGTACCTATCCCCATATCTGATCTCTCATATACTGAGCCCTTTACACATATCCTTGTACCAAACTAATCCCTACATATACTGATCTTCCATATACTGCTCCCTGTACAACACGTATCCCCGTACCTAATCCACATACTGATCTCTAATAGACTGATCCCTGTAACCCTGATTCTGGTAACACTAATCCCCATATACTGATCTCCATATAAACTGATCCGTCACATATCCCCAGTACACTAATCCCCATAAGACTGATCCTATATACTGATCCCTGTACACTGATCTGGTAACACTAATTCCCCATATACTTGATCTCCATTACGACGGATCCCTGTACACATATCCCAGTACACTAATCCATATACTGATCTCTATAGCCGGATCCCTGTACACTGATTCTGGTACCCTAATCCCCTAATCCTGACTCCATATACTGATCCCTGTACACATATCCCCGGTACACTATCCCCATATACTGATTCCATATACTGATCCTGTACACATATCCTGTACACTAATCCCCAGATACTGATCTCCATAAACTGATCCCTGTACACGTCCCCAGTAACAACTAATCCCCATATAATACTGATCTCTAATACTGATCCCTGTACCTGATTCTGGTACACTATCCCCATATACTGATCTCCATATATGATCCCGGTACACATATCCCGGTACCGAATCCCCATATACTGAATCTCATATACTGATCCCTGTACACGTGATTCTGGGTACAAACTAATCCCCACTAATACTGATAACTCCATGATCGAACTGATGGCGGAGGGAAGCCTGTACCATACTCCTGGTAGCAGGGACTAATCCCCATATACGAATCTCCCTTACGACGCCTGTAGCACATATCCGGTACAAACTGAAATCTCATATTACTGATGCTCCATGGCTACTATACCCATGTACACATAATCCCGTGACACTAATCCCCATATACTGATCCCTGTTACAATATCCATACACTAAATCCCCATATACTGATGCTCTATAATCCTGGAATGTCCCTGTAACATGATTCTGGTACAGCTAATCCCAGTATACTGATGCTCCAAAATAACGCGAGACATACTAAAACTGAACTACCTGTACAACATTCGCGCGTACCCTAATCCCATATACTAATCTCGCATATCACTGATCCCTGTACACATTCCCCTACGAAACTCATACCACTGCAATCTGATCTTCATATACTGACCCTAGTACCGATTCTGGTACCTACATCCCAGGATATACTGAAGATCTCCATATATCCATGAGCCCTGTAAGACATAATCCCCGGTAACAACTAATCCCATAATACCTGATCTTTAATACTGGATACCCTGTCAACTGTATTCTGGTACACCGTAAGTTCCCCATAATACGAGTCTCCCATATAACTGAATATGCCTGTACACAGATATCCTGGTAACAGACTAATCCCCATTCTGAGATCTGGTACCAAACGTTCCCGTACAGGAGAGAACTAATCCCGGTCATACTGATAGTCCCTATACTGTTCACTTGTACACATATCCTGTACAAGCTAAATCACCCATATACTGATCCTCCTCATAATACTTGAGGCCCTGTTACACATATCCCGGTACACTGAAATCGGCAATATTTATAACTCCATATACTTAGATCCTGTACAACATATCCCGGTACACATATCCCCGATATAACTGATCTCTATATACTGATGGCCCTGTAGCACAGGGATCCCCGGTACACAATGACACTTCCCCATATACTAGATCTCTCACATACTGATCCCTGTACCAAGCCCGGTACACTAACCCCATATACTGAATCTCGCTCATATTTTGATCCGTGTACACATATCCAGTACCACTTAACTCCCCATAATAGCTGATCTCCAGTAGGGGGGGGGGGTACTGATACCTTTACACCATAGTCCTGGTACAACAAGTCCCCATAAACTGATCGTCCATATACTGATCCTGTACACATATCCCTCAGTAAAATCCAACTAAAACTCCCCATATACTGATCTCTTATACTTACGACCCTACCTATTGTAACACGGTGATGTCCATAGATGGTGACCTCGAACTGATCCCTTCACCATATCCCGTCCCTCCCATATCTACCCATACTGTCCCTGACACTATTCCCGGACACAAATCCCCATATACTGATCTCCATCTACTGTACTCCTTGGACACATATACCCGGTACACTAATCCCCTATACTGATCTCCATATACTGTCCCTGTACAACAATATCCCGGTACAACTAATCCCCATAAACTGACTCCTATCTGATCTGACCATACCGTCATATCAAGATCTCCATATCGTCCTTACACTGATTCTGGCACACTATCCC
This sequence comes from Hymenochirus boettgeri, assembly GCA_019447015.1. NCBI lineage: Eukaryota > Metazoa > Chordata > Amphibia > Anura > Pipidae > Hymenochirus > Hymenochirus boettgeri. Next base: position 24,487,959 of record CM033469.1, read on the forward strand.
CTATACTGATCTCTATAATACTGATCCCTGTACACTGATTCTGGTACACTATCCACATATACTGATCTCCCTATACTGATCCCTGTACACATATCCCGGTACGACTAATCCCCATATACTGATCTCCATATACTGATCCCCTGTACAACATATCCCGGTACAACGAATCCACCAATACTGATCTCCCCTATACTGGATCCCTATACACATACCCGGTACACCTAATCCCTATACTGATCTCCATATACATCCCTGTACACATATCCCAGTAACTAATTCCGAATATCCTGATCCCTGTCCACTGTTCTGGTACACCCTAACCCCATATACTGATGCTCCATATACTGACCCCTGTACCACATATCCCGGTAGCACTAATCCCCTATACTGAGCTCTATATACTGATCCCCTGTACACTGATTCTTGGTACACTAATCCCCATATACGATCTCCATATACTGATCCCTGTACCCATATCCCGGTCACACTACTCACCATATACTGATCTCCCTATACTGATCCCTGTCCACATGTCCCGGTACAACAAATCCCCATATACTGATCTCCATATACTGTCCCCTGTACACATATCCCGGTAACACTAATCCCCATATACTGATCTCCATATACTTGAGCCACTGACAACAAATCCGGTACAACTATCCCCATAGACTGAGCTCCTATACTGATCCTGTACCACATATCCCGGTACACTAATCCCCATAACTGATCTCCATATACTGATCCCTGTCACTGATTCGGCAAACACTAATCCCATATACTGATCTCTATATACTGAATCCTGTACACCTGATTCTCGGTACACATCAATCCCCATATACTGATCCCCTATACTGAACCTGTACACATATCCCGTAAACGAATCCCCCATATCTGATCTTCCATATACTGATCCCGTACACAATCTCAGGTACACCTAATCACCATATACTGATCTCCATAGACTGATCCTATCAACATATCCCGGTACTACATCCCAAACTGATTCTCCATAACTGATCCCTGTACACATATCCCAGACACTAATCCGAAGTATACTGAGCCTGTACACTGATTCTGGTACACTAATCCCCATATACTGATCTCCATATACTTGATCCCTGTACACATATCCCGGTACACTAATCCCCCATATACTGATCTCTCATATACTCGATTCCTGACACTGATTCTCGGGGTACAACTTACTCCCCATATACTGAATTCTCCATAATACTGATAGCCTCGTACACATATCCCGGTTACACTAATCACCATTCTGGATCTCCCTATACTTGGCCCTATAACATCCCTGTCACACATATCCCGTACACTAATCCCCTATACTGATCCTTAGTATCACAATATCCCCGGACAACTAATCCCCTACATGATCTCCAATATACTTGATCCCTGTACACTATCACCCGTACCCATATCCCCAATCCTACGGATTCTCTATATACTGATCCCTGTACCATATCCGGTAACCTACAATATCCCCATATACTGATCACTCCATATACGTGATCCCTGTAACCATATCCGCGTAACACTAATCCCCATATGACTGATCTCTACTATACTGTCCCTGTACACATATCCCGTACACTAATCCCCATATACTGATCTCTAACAACTGATCCATGTACCCATATCCCGGTACAACCCTATCCCCATATACTATCTCCATATACTGTATCCCTGTACACATATCCCAGTACATAAATCCCCATATACTGTCTCTATATACTGATCCCTGTACCATGATTCTTGGTACAATAACAAGCTATCCCCTATACTGATCTCCATATACTGATGCCTGTCACACATATCCTGTACACTCAATTCCCCATATACCTAATCCCTGTACCACTATCCCGGTACAACTAATCCCCTATACTGATCTCCTAACTGATCCTTTACACATCCCGGTACACTAATCCCCCATATACGATCTCTATATACTGATCCCTGTAACACATATCCCGGTACTAATCCCCATATACTGATCTCCCTATACTGATCCCTGTACACATATCCCGACAATAATCCCCATATACTGATCCCTTTAACATATCCCTCGGTACATCTATCCCCCATATACTTGATCTCCATATACTGATCCTGTACACCATATCCCTGTACACCCATATCCCTATATACTTGACTCTATATACTGATATACTATCCCTGTACACATATCCCGTTACAACGATCCCCATATACTGATCTCTACATACTGATCCCTGTACACCATATCCGGTACACTAATCCCATATACTGATCTCCATATACATTGATCCCTCACACATATCCCAGTACACTAATCCCCATATACTGACTCCATATATGATCCCTGGACACTGATTCTGGTACACTAATCCCCATATACTGATCTCTATATCTGATCCCTGTAACACGATTCCTGTACCACTATCCCATATACTGATCTCTATATACTGATACCTGTACAACATATCCGGAACAACCTAATCCCCATATCCTGATCTCCATATTACTGATCCTGTACACATATCCGCGGTACACTATCCCCATATACTGATCCTCCATATCCTGATCCCTATACACACTATCCCACGATACACTAATACCCCAATTACTGAATCCTGTACAACATCTCCCCGGTACACTGAATCCCATATACTGATCTCCCTTAACTGATTCCCTGACACTATCCTGGTACACTAATCCCCATATACTGATCTCCTATACTATCCCTGTACACATATCCCCGGTACACCACTAATCCCCCATTACCTGATTCTCATACATAACAAAACCGTACACAAACCCCATATACTGATTCCCTATACTGATCCATACACAATCCCGGTACACAATCCCCATATACTGATCTCCAACATACTGACCCCTGTACACATATCCCCGGCACACAATCATCTCCATATACTGATCTCTAAGATACTGATCCCTGTACAACATAGCCCGGTACACATCCCCATATACTGATCTCTACAACGAACGCCTGTGACACATATCCGGTACCTAAGTCCCCATATACTGAATCTCCATATTCTGATCCCTGTACCCCTCACCGGACACAAGCCCCATAGACTGATCTCCATATCATATCCCCTGTACACATTCCCGGTAAACTATCCCCCATTACTGATCTCCTATACTGAGCCCTGTCACACCCATAACCCGGTACACTATGCCCCATAACTTGATCTCCATATCTGATTCCCTTACACATATCCCGGTAACACTAATCCCATAACGATTCTCCTACATACTGATCCCTGTACCATATCCCATACACTAATCCCATAGTACTGATCTCCCTATACTGATATCCCTGTACACAATATCCCGGTACACTAATCCCATTACTGATCTCTATATACTGAGCCCTGTACACATATCCTGGTACACAATATCCCCATATACTGATCTCCATTATACTGATCCCTTACACAATCCCGTACCACTAAATCCCCATATACTGATCTCCTATACTGATCCCTGTACACACTATCCCGGTACACATATCCCCATATCACTGAATCTCCATACTGATCCTTTATAACACTATCCCGGTACACTAATCCACATATACTGATCTCCATATACTGATCCTGTACACATATCCCGGTACACTAACCCCATATAACTGATCCCTGTACACCGATCCCGGTACACTAATCCCCATATACTGATCTCTATACACTGATCCCTGTACACCATCCAGTACACTAATCCCCATATACTGATCTCTATTCCCTGATCCCTGTACACCGACCCGTACAAAACTAATCCCCATATACGGATCTCCATATACTGATCCCTGTACACATATCCCTGTACACTAATCCCCATATACTGATCTCTATACACTGATCCCTGTACACCGTCCCGGTACACTAAGTCCCTTCCAGCAGAGACCTGCAGATTATTGATTTGCAACCCGTGTATTGGATTGGATTTTCCTTGACCTACCTATCACTTGTGACATTATAGAATAGGACCACACACCCCCATTCTCCTTTTTTATTTTGCCTTTGCTGTGCATTTCAGAAATCTGGGTCATTGGCGTCACATTAATGCTCTGGCTCTGCGGATCTCACTGAATTTCCGTCTGCTAGTGAAACAACTTTGGGGCTTTTATTCTAAGCAAAAATCAGGACGCGAAGGAACCACAGCACAGGGGATTAAAGGGGAGATCGATTGAAATAGAAGAGGAGGCTTTTGTTTCCTATTGTAATTTCTCCTAGGAATTTTCTGTTTACTGAGCTACCAAAGCCCTAAAATAATTTCAAAGCCTGATGCTACAGGAAAGAAACTAAACTCATAGGTTTATATCAGGGAGGCCCAATCTAAGCCAGGGGTGTTCCTAGGGTTTTCGACACCTGAAACATCTTTTAAATGCGCCTATGGTATTATGTGTGCAGTGGGCAAGGATTCATCAGGGAACAAAGACGTGGCTGTGAGTAGGGTGTGCTGGCTGACTAACACTGACTGGTGGGACTGGAGGGCTCACTATCACTGATTGGGTGGACTGAAAGGCTACTTAACACTGATTGGTGGACTGGTGATGAAATGCAGCATTGCAGGAAGGAGGATTTCTTTAACTGACGCCCTTTTAAGGTTCTGCACGGGTGCACCCAAGCAAATGTTCAGTTTGCTTCATGGGGTGGCACCCCCTGTCGTGGCTCTCCTTTTGAAACTACAACTTCCAGCATGCTTTGTTTCACAATCAATCTCTTATACTTTATCCACAGCAAGCTGAACACATGACCTTGTAGTGAAAATGCCGCTCTCTGTAACTCTCTATTGAGAGGGAAATCATACTGTAGATTTAGAAAAAAAACTTTCTTTTAGTTTAGTTCAGAATGTTGCCATATGGTATAGAAACAACTCTAAAAGCTCCCAGTGGACCTACTTCTTGTCTTTATACTGAACATGGTGGTAAGGAGATTGGGACTCAAAGATACATTTCTTGTCATCCGATTTGGCTTGAACTCTGGTTCCCCTTTACACTCTGCGCCCGCTGATCTTCTTAATAAAGAGGAGAGAGACAGAGACAGATGAGAGAGCGGAGAGAGCGAGAGAGAGAGATAGAGAGAGAAAGAGAGAGAGAGATGATGTTTCTATTCCCAAACTCTGCTGGTTTCATTAAAGGGAAAATCTATTCTATTTTCCTATGGATTTCATCAGAACGATTCTGTGACAGCAATGGATATTTTATACGCAGAGAGCGTGTTAAGGTCTGTCAGCCAACTCTGGGAACTGAACTAAACTCTCCTTTGAATGAAAACCTCAGACTTGTTGGTTCAAAAACAACCGACTCTGACAGGTGAAGCTGTGATAGGTCACATGGCTAATTTTTTTTCAGTATCATCCAAATGCGTGATAATCTCCCTAAATGCTTTAAAGAGCATGTCCACCTCCAAAACTGAACTGTAACCCACTATGGCCCCACGGTGTAGTTTAAAATCATCCTTACCTTACATTCTGCTCCTTATGGCTCTCCTGCATGTCGTGTCCAAGTCCAGGAAAGTGAAGAGTAGGAGCTTGCAGTGATTCATCCGGTGCCTGTATCTTCCTCAACAAGGTCTGAGGCATGCGCAAAGGAGCCCCCCCCCCCCCACCACACACACACTATCCGGATCCATTCCCGCAGCCGTGGTACCTACCGTGGAACTTTTGAGATAAGGTAACAGGCAACCGCCGATAGCTCCTATCCATAGACATTGGCGTATTCAGAGAATCCCGTACCACACACTACGATAAAGGGACAATACTGTTTTATTTAGATAGTATTGCCCCTTTATGTCAGTGCGTGTAGCAATCGCTCGGAATGCCTGAAAATTTCCACCCTGTTCTTTAGTTTAAATCTGCAGTCCTGAGCGTTTACCAACCTTTACATATGGAGACCGCTTGGGACTGTGTGTAGAGGGATCTTTAGAAAATGACAACAGAATCTTGCAGACACCTGTATGTCATTTTTTAAAAGCTTGTGCAGTGTGTATCCAGCTTTACACCTGCACCATGGTCATTTTGCAGAAGAATGGCATTTGTATATACCATTTCGGATTGTCCATAAGAAATTACATACTTTTATAATATGCCCTAATACACTATATGTGTTTGGGACGAACAGTTTTATTTACCTATACAAAATTTATCTTCATGGGAACCAATTTTTCCCAAGCAGATAACAAGGAAAAATCTGTGAGAGTAAATAATATACCAAGATATAGTGTAAGCTATAGACCAGCTTGTGTACAGGCCATCTAACTACTTGTTACCTTCTATCTTGTTATCTTAACTGAAACTTTCCTTTTTACGTCAATCCTCAATGAGGCTGAGGCCACCAAATGCAAACTATACCCAATGTCTGGTGCGCGTTTCCAGTAGTGTGTTTTGTAGTGGCCTTGCACTGTGTGATACCGCAATATTGCGCACTCATGCAATTGCACAAAAGAAATGATCATGATCTTAGAAGTGGAGCACCTTAGTGTGGCAAGATCAATTGCCAATACTAGCGTGCGTTTTTTACGTGGGATCGGACCGCACATTAAAAGGGCCAAGGTCCTGAATCAGAGCTGCTTTGACCTGATGGAGAGATTGTCGGCCTAAAATTAACTTGAAAGGTGCCCAGACACGATGGGCTGCAAATGATCAATACAGTACACTTGCCACATAGATATTACCCAGAACTCTGCTTAAGAGCTATGGGCGTCTGTAGCAATCTTGGAAATGTTCTGCTGTGTCTAACCATTCCATCCATAAACTGCTTGAGAATATTAGGAATTTATTGATCCAATGTGTGAAACAGGAATTGACAACGTGAATAGAATTGACCACGAATATTGAAGATCCACGTACAGCCACCACAACACTCCGCTGTTTAATAGATACACAATTGGTGTTATTTGCCGAACGTTTCCTGTTTATTGATTCCCTAGAGTTAGTTACCTTTCACCAGAGCGCCGTTTTGTTTGCAAGATGTAATCAATGAAGTTAATGAAATGCCCTAGATATACCCATCTGTATTGTTTACATTGTACATTGAGGTCTATCAGCCTAGAATAAACATTCTACCTTGATGACAGAACAAATGCAATAAAAAAAAAATTCATTTGTACATTTTTCAAAAAAAAAACAATGAAAGCGCAAATTTATTGCTTGTTCCGAAATGCTAATGTAACACAAAGTTAGGCCGTTTACTGCATGGTGACTGCAGGTGTGCAGGGCAAGTATTTCTCTTAAAGGACAACTAAAGGCTCAGAACATCATTCTTTCAGAAGGAGGAGCACCTTCATATAAAAGCACTAATCTGTTTCTCACCTCTCATTTTGATATGGTTGTTAGGATATTTACCTTCTAGCTTGGGGTTTGTGTGTTTTTTCACCCAGTGTGGTCACTGACCATTGTTTTCTTTACACATGCTCAGTCTAAAGATACTGCAGGAACTTTTTACAGTTGGTCACACCCACTTGTAGCCTCTAGCCAATCCTTTTACAGGACAGATTAGGCAAGGGAGCATGTAACTGAGCTGAGGGGTGTGGCCAGTTTAGAGGGTTTACATTTAATGCTAATACTGTAGTGGGATTTTATTGGTGTTTTTAGAGTGAATATGTTTAGATTTTGGAGTGTAAAAAATTGCGCTTAGTCTCCTTGGACAAATAAAATTTCACTTTATCATGAAAGTTACTGGCACATCAGGACATAAAATAGAGAAATACATTTTTAGCACAAAGTCTATTGCAGACATAGAGATGAGTCCCAGCCCAGGCTAATAAATTGCATAAAACAGTGTTTAAAGGGCATGTTCACCACCCTTCATAATTCCATATTACGCCCTGGGCCATACAGGAGCATTCATAACATGCACAATTTGCTGTTTTTCTCCAGCTTAACCATTCATTACAGACAGAGTATTACGGAGAGAGGGCATTATCCCTTAATAATCTTCATTAACATACCAGCATTGGGCAAACAGAAAACAAATTAACTGTGAATTGTACATCTGCATAAAAAAAGTCAATAAAGCAATGATATTAAGTCATCGTCTAACGCAAAGTATTCCAGATTAATTTGTGTTGGCCCAACGTACATTGCTTTTAATTAACTGAGCAGATTGTTTATTTGAACAGTATACGAACGGGATTTCCCCCCCCCCTCAACATATTAACCGAATGCAGGCAGAGAATCTGAAACCCTTCAACAAAAATATGTTCACAAAAAAAAGAAATAACATTCTAAGGGCCATATTTAAAAAACAGCGGCATATCAGGTTTTTTTACGGTATTGGCGTGATCGTACATTTACGACTGAACAATTCGAAAATACCATGTGGAATACCATGCAGTATACAATGGGCGTTCTTTAATCTACATTAATGAATGTGGATCTCCTATCGCAATTGTGAATTTAAGACCCGCAACTCTAGATACATGATCACTATTGTGATTTACGGCTATGATCCTAATAATCAATTGCAGCAAAGATCGTTAAAGGTGCGGTACGCGCTTTATAAATATGGCCCTAAGGGGTACCCACATTACCGATTAAGGGCCGATCTCATTGGTAATGTGTTACAACTGTAACAACCATTTTCAATGCTGACTATGTTTAGCTTCGGCATCGGAAATGCTTATTAGATCGAGAAAATTTCCCTCGGCCAGTCGGCCGATTTACTAAAGTATAGGGAGTATAGGGAGCAGTCACCACATCTCCCTATACTTAATATAATGTTGGTCAATGTGTTTAGAACATGTTTGAAAGATGGTATTGTGTGTACCAAACGCAGTTTAATGTTAAGAATGTTTTTAAATTATAGAGGATTCCTCGAAAATATTGCTGATTTAGAGGTTACAGCAATCTGTTGGTTAGGGAATTTATTTAAGATCATATATATTTTGCTTTAGTTTTCCATTAAATAGCAAACCCTCTTATAAAAATAATTATAAATTCATTATTCTAAAATAATATAATGATTTACCTTGTAATCCCCCCGAGCTTGCACTGCACTATAGCAAAGCTGATTAATTGATTACCTAAGTAGACATAAGTGCTTTTTTAACGAGTAAATGGTCAGGAGTCAAAGCTTCTCTAACCATCTGTACAGAGCATTTACCTCGTCCTTCAATATTGGTATTATAGATATATCTGTAATTACAGAATCAACGGAATGTTCCATTCTAAGTTCTGTTGACACACATTTATACTTCTACTTACGATGCTTTAGACTGTTGAGGAAATTATCCAATGGTCGATTTGCATTCTGATCAAGGTCTTTGTAAAATAAACAAAGATATTCATTGATTGTCTGAGAGACATGATTTACAGACATAAGAGGAAATATTTAACCGTCTGTAAGCAAAGCTTCCTATCCTATCTCTGACATGTTGTAAACATTTGTCCACACCAATATTTATCTGAAGATAATTGTTTAAACAGGTGGGTCGAAGCTGCCATCTATAGTTTCACCCAGTGTCAAGAGTACAGGAACCTATTTTCTGTACAAGACTTTCCTTAGCTATTTGCCATAATTTGTATTCTTTTTGATATTAAAGCATAAGCATACATCTTTTGCATGCTTAGAACACTCTCACTTGAGTCTACTAATAATGAGTAAGGATGGACTAGAACTCGAACTTGAACCCGAATTCTAGCCAAATTTTCTGAGTTCGGACAAACTTAAACTATTCGAACTAGTTCGATTTTCCGGACTCACGGGACTATTTTCGATAATCCTCGAAACATTTGTGAATTCTGGAACGTTCGAGGAGTGCCCTTGGGCCCAGACAAGGGCCCTTGGGCTTAAGGGTCCCAGAGCTCGAACTGGGACCCTCCTCCCCTGACCCTTGTAAGGACCCTTGCGGCACTGATAAGTGCCTTTGTTGGGGGTCCCGCAGCTCGAGCCGGGACCGCCAGTGAGCTGGTCTTAAAGAGCCCTTGGTGAAGTCTTCTTTCTTCAATCCGGTGACACCAGCTCCACTGAGGCCACCGACCCTGAGAAGTACCCTGCTGCTGCCAGGAGTACCTCCGGCACCGGTGGCCTCAACGAGGCCGATGTTACAGGCGTCTTGATCTGACGCAACGTCTTCGGACTAGCGACACCCACACCACTGAGTCGCGTTGCCAGGCAGGCTCACTTCGCCAACAGTGAGCCTGCTGGCACCGCCGGCCTCAGCGTCGCATTGGATCAGACGCCGGTATCATCGGCCTTGTTGAGGCCACTGGCGCCGGAGGTAGGCCTCACGGAGCTGGTGTCACCGGATGGAAGAAGGAAGACGTCGCCAAGGGCTCTTTTAAGAACTGCTCACTGGGGGCCCCGGCTCGAGCTGCGGGACCCCCAACAAAGGCACTTATCGTGACACAAGGGCCCTTACAAGGGCAGGGGAGGGGGGTCCCGGTTCGAGCTGTGGCACCCCTTAAGCCCCAAAGGGCCCTTGTCAGGGCCATAAGGCACTTATAAGTGCCGCAAGGGCCCTGATAGGGCTGGGGGAGGGGCGTCCCGGTTTGAGCTTGAACCGGAACCCCTTAAGCCACAAAGGTCCTTGTAAGGGGTCCCAGTTTTCGAGCTGCCCGAATGTATGGCCGGTGTTTGGGAATCTCCGTCCGTTTGGGTATTTCTGAAGCGGCCGTTCGAATTTTTTCGAATGTTCAAGAGATCCTTGAACGTTTGAAACAACATTCGAGGATTACGAAAGCGGCACACACAGAAACCAGAAGTAGTGCACATGTGCGCTAGGTCCGTTTTTTTATGCTGTTCCCGCGCAAGAACGTGTTCTCCAGACCATCTACCAGGTCCCAGGGGCCTGTAAGGTAAGTTTACACTGCAATTTTCAGGAAGTCATTTGAACAATTTACCCCCCATTGACTTTAATGGTCCGTTTTTGGACTTTTTTAGAAGTTCGAAAGTTCGAAAACGGAACGAAGTTATCAAAAAAAAGTACATTAATTTTACCCTTTTTTACAGATAAATTCAACAGTTCTAAACTAGCAATAGATCATGTAACTCTTACCTCTGAAATTATCAGCATTGTGGGAAATTACTATAGTTTTGCGGGTTTAAAGGACAACTAAAGCCACAGAAAACACTGACCCAGAAGCAGAACACCTTGATATAAAACCAGTAATCTGTGTCTACCTCTCATTTTGAAACTGGAGCTGGGAAATTTACCTAAATAACATATGGTTTGTGCTTTACTTCACAGCATTCTAGTATCACACAGTTTGGGTCAACGACCATTATGTTCTGCACATGCTCAGTCCTTAGCTATGGCAGAAACTTGTTACAGTTGGCCACACACCCATTAATATCTGTAACCAATCCTTTTACAGGACAGATAAAACAAGGAAGCATGTGACTGAGGTCAGGGGTGTGGTCTGACACTGCACATACACCACGATACTTCATCCAGTTCTAACAGGCTTAATTTACATTAATACAATTTACTGAAGTGGGATTTTACAGCTTTTGGTTTTTAGGGAAGTTGTTTTCAGATTCTGGAATATAAAATTGGTTTAGTTCTCCTTTAAGACATTTCTAATTTCTCGCAGCATCCTTCTAGTGAATGGATTGGTTTTCTTTCTGCTCAGTGTTGGTTTCAAAGAGGGGTAACCAAGTAGTTAATTAACAGCATTGGCTGGATGGGAGTAGTCTAGAGACTTAAACTGAACTATCAGGGGATGTAATAAAAGTTCTTATCGTTAAAAATGGTGCTAATTTGCCCCACCAATCAGTTTGTAGCTTTCAAATAGTACATAACATCGGTTTGGGGCAAAATTATAACTATTTTTAATCATAAGAACTTTTATTACATTCTCCCTGTAAGTGTCTAGGCCAGTAAGAATTACAGTATAGGTTGAAACTGTGCTAATAATTTTCTAACTAATCCCACACAATAAGAATTATTTTCTCCTCTGCCTTAAATTTGCACTGCCTACCCCTTCTTTGACCCCCTCTTCTCTTCTTTTCAACTCTTTGATTTTTACTTTTTCAAGGGGGTCGAACTGTCAATCACCCACTTCTGTTTGTATCCTTTCTGTAAGCAAAGCTTATTCTGTAACTGCATTGCTACTTGATTCAGGATTATGATGCTGCAGCTGCAATAAAAGAGTTATCTGATTCTGATGCCCAATGCTCTCTCACTGTGCCTGCAGCTGACACTCAATCCTGCAGTTAGCTTGTGTCTTTGTAACTGGAGCAGAATCTCATCTAGCATCTATGATATAGCTGCTAGAGCTGTTACCCTCTCATGGCAAGGCAGTGTGTTTTATTATAACACAAATCACAGGGTGAATTCTATTGGCTGCAGCTCGCTACTGTTTTGACACATCTCCAATTCACATGCTCACCCATTTTAGCTGTGTCTCAGATTCTAGAAGGAATAGCACAGAGAGAGGGAGAAATTACAAACTTTCTAGGAGCCAGTTAAACAGGACATTAGAGTTATCATGGACAGTGTGAGCTCACCCCGCCACTAACACATTTAGAATAGTTCAATCAGAATGTGAACACTTTCCTTAATGTATTTATAGAAGAACGGACGTAAAGGAGCTATGCCTTACCTGCTGTTGTTCTATTAATTTAGAAGGCGCCAGGAACGAACGAGTTAAACTTACCTTGCGCATGATCCAACGCCGGGCCCACTGACAGCTCCTGACCACTTCCACATTGAGTGTAACTATAGCACGCATTATCTGTGCATGCGCTATAGTTACACTGAATGCAATGTGGATGATAAAAAAATAACTTATGCTTTATGCTATATATTTCGCTTCCCCTAGTGCCATGAATAATGCACCCTATTGAAATATAGTCACCAAGCAGTTCCATGATAACGTCAAGGCATGAGAGGGCCACCTCTCTAATGAGGCAGGGTGAAGCACATTACGGAGCAGCCACCCTGTAGGAGCAGCAGTTTTAAAGGCAGATTTTTTTCCTGCCTGGCATCACTGTGGGCATCTAATACCAGTCACTGTGGGCATCATTTACCAGTCATGTGTATAAGCCCCTCCCACTTCTGAACAAGCCACACCCCACTTCCGGACAAAGTATTACCCAATTATAAAATCACACTCTCTGGCTGCATGGCGAGGGGGGGGGCAGCATTTTGAATTTTTTTTCAGGTGCCAAAAGTCTAGAGACGGCCCTGGCCATGAGTATGTATATAGCAGCTCAAAATGTTAATGCTTTCTCTGATTCGTTACAGGGCAGCCAAAAAAACAAGACACATATTGCAGTCTTTAATGATGTGTCTCACATGTGCTGTCAATTAAATTGAAATATTCCATTTCTTACCCTTTTTTATATGTCCTTGAATCTATTTCCATAACCTTTGAATTAATTTGGTGCGTTAGACTCCATATGCATTATGACGTATATCATATTATTCTAAATATGACCTGCTTCATTCTTTTACTAATGACCCAAACCAAAGGGAAATACGAATGACCTTTAGTCCTACATAAATCTGCATAGAAATGACCAGAAGTTTGGAAAGGTTAAATAATTCAATATATTGGGTTTAAAAACAAACAAACCACAAACAGCAGCTGTGAATTCAATGAAGCGAAGAGGAAAAGGACAGAATTATTCAGCCAACGGCAAGTTATTTAAAGGGGAAGTTTGAATTCCAGAGGATTCGTCGTTTTTTTAACGTTTACTTCTTAAAGTTCTCCCCAATTAAAGGGCATGTCCACCCCCAAAACTAAAATTTAACCCCATACTGGCCCCACTGTGTAGTTTAAAAAATTCCTTACTTTACATCTCTGCTCCTTATGGTTCTCCTGCAGTGCGTGTCCAAACTAGCTTGAAATCATTTGGACATAAGATAGGTACCACCTGCCCATCCCCAACCGAAAATATTTCTTCAAAAAAATGTTTAGATCCCTACTTACAGCCTTCTCTCCAGCTGTGTCTCCTTTGACAGCAGCCACTCTGTGATTGGCTGCCTCTCGCCAATCACAGACGTGGCTGTTGGTCCGGTCCCTGCAACTTCCGCAAGCAGGGCCGGATCAGAGACGCCACGGGAGAGAAGGGGCTGTAAGTATCGATCTAAACATTTTTTAAAGAATATCATGGCTGTTGGGGTAGGCAGGGGCACCTACCTTATGACAAAAGATTATTTTCTAGGTGGACATGCCCTTTGAAGTTATTATTAGGTGCAACCTCTCAAATGCTTCCACCTGAGATACTTAGAAATTTTCCCCATGTCTCTTGAACTAGATTTCATCCTGAGATTCCCTGACAACTCAGTCTTCTATCAGTTCCTTTAGCTGGCAGTCATGTCTGTAAAGGTAGCTTCAAGGGGTAACAGTACTTGAAACAAAATGCCACTGCAGAGGTTTCACAGGTGGCCTCCTCTGCGTCTGAACACATTTATAAAATAGCTTGTACAGCTTGAAGAGGAGCCAACTACTTTTCCTGTGAAATCATTGGAAATCGGGATGGTGACCATCTTCAAGGACATCTGGGAAGAATGAATAGCAGGATTTAAAAAGACTCTAGTCTTTTCCAGTACTGAAACTTCCAGACTTGATATTTAAGAAAACGGTGGTCTCCATGAAAATGCCTTCTATTGAAAAGAGCACACCTTTAAAATGGCATCTAACTTTCAACACTATATGAGGTGGTGCTTCCTGCTTACACACCGTGACATCACCAGCACCATTGCTCTCCCCCCTCATCACTGGCCTGAGCATGCCCATTTGTATCCTGCAGTTGCAGACGTCTTCAAGGCTGGTTTGAAAGTTGTGGGAGAGCTCTTTTCAATGGCTCTGTGCTATGGTACTTGTATAGAGGCCACAGATCCCCTTTAACGGCTTTCTTCTTGGTCAGCACATTATCTGTACTATGAAAGGGTCACTAAGTGTTAGTAAAGGGAGGTTTACTTTTCCATCAGGTTTATGATTTATATTGTGTTCTATTCCCAACCACCTTATTTTTCTTTAAATTCCCAATGCCACTCATAAAACATACGTATATCATTTTTTGCTTCATTACTTGCCTAGAATTTTTCCATTTCTCTCCTAAGGAAAATAGAATGGTTAACAATGTTCTGCAGAGACAGAGAGGCTATAGCCCAGCGTGATAATTATTTATAAAATATGAATGTTATTCTAATGCTTTATGGAAAATGTCTGTGGCCCTTGAGAAACAAGACTTAACCTTTCTGACCCCTGGGATTATTGCAGGTTTCGAAGGAATGGAAATACATGGCAAACCCTTATAATACACAAGAGACATCAAATCCCAAACTAAATCCCTTCAAGTAGTGATTTGCTATATCATCAATTCTAATCAGTGCTTGTAATGTCATCAGTTATAATCAGTGTTAGCTATGTCATCAGTTTAATCAGTGTTTAGCATGTCATCAGTTATAATCAGTGTTTAGTTATGTCATCGGTTTATCTCATGTTTAGATATGTCATCAGTTCAATCAGTGCTTACTTGTCATCAGCTATAATCATGGTTTAGCTTGTCATCAGTTCTAATCAGCTTGCTTATGTCATCAGCTATTATCAGTGCCTGGTGTTTAGTTATGTCATCAGTTATAATCAGTGTTTAGCTATGTCATCAGTTTCTAATCAGTGCTTGCGTATGTCATCAGTTCTAATCAGTGCTTGGTTATGTCATCAGTTCTAATCAGTGCTTGGTTTGTCATCAGTTCTAATCATGTTTTAGCTATGTCATCATTTATAATCAGTGCTTAGTAGTTCTCAGTTATAATCAGTGCTTATTTATATAATCAGTTATAATCAGTGCTTGTTATGTCATCAGTTATAATCAGGGATTAGCTAGGTCATCAGTTATAATTAGTGTTTAGCTGTCATCAGATATAATCAGTGCTTGGTTAGGTCATCAATTATACCCAGTGCTTAGTTATGTCATCAGTTATAATCAGTGCTTAGTTATATAACGTGATAAATCAGTGCTTGGTTATGTCATCAGTTATAATCAGGGATTAGCTATGTCATCAGTTATAATTAGTGTTTAGCTATGTCATCAGATATAATCAGTGCTTGGTTATGTCATCAATTATAACCAGTGCTTTTTTATGTCATCAGTTATAATCAGTGCTTAGCTATGTCATCAATTATAATCAGTGTTTAGTTATGTCATCAGTTATAATCGGTGCTTATTATATAATCAGTTTATATCAGTGCTTGGTTATGTCATCAGTTTAAATCAGGGATTAGCTATGTCATCAGTTATAATTAGTGTTTAGCTATGTCATCAAGATATAAACAGTGCTTGGTTATGTCATCAATTTAACCAGTGCTTTGTTATGCCATCAGTTATAATCAGTGCTTAGTTATGTCATGAGTCAGACAGGGACAGTCTGAGCCAGGGACAGGAAATGAAGGCTGGTAAGTACATTTATGGGCTTTTTGTAGGTTTTTAAACATAACGTTTAGGGTGGTGGTGGTGGGGTTTGCCTTTTTTTGGGGGGGGGGGGTGGAGATTCCCTTAAAGTCAGAATAATGATAGTGAACTTATGATCACTGGTATCATACTAGAAGCAGTTTAAAATAGGTGATTGCACGTACCTTTACAACATATGCACAGCCAGCTGTAAACACCTGATTGGGGCCCTCTTAGTCCCGTCCCCCGTGCCACCATCTTTCTGGGTGTCTATTCATCTCTGTGTCTATATATTCCGTGTTTGTCTGTCTAATCTATCTATATAATCTATCTATCATCTGTCTGTCTATCTATCTATCTTTCTATCTATCTATCATCTATCTATCTATCTATCATCTGTCTGTCTGTCTATCTATCTATCTATCTATCTATCTATCTATCACTCTATCTATCACAATCATCTTCTATCTATCTATCTATCTATCTCTGTCTGTCTGTCTATCTATCTATATCTATCCATTATCTCTCTCTCTCGCTCTCCTCTCCCCTCTCTCTTCTCTCTCTCTCCTCTCTCATCTATCTATCATCTAACTACTTCTCTATCAATCTAGCTATCTATCTACTATCTATCTATCTATCGTCTATCTATTATCTATCTATCTATCTATCTATCTATCTATCTATCATCTATCTATCTATCCATTATCTACTCTCGCTCTCTATCATCATCTACTCTATCTATCTATCTATCTATCTATCTATCTATCTATCTATCTATCTCTGTCTGTCTGTCTATCTATCTATCTATCTATCCATTATCTATCTCTCTCTCTATCTATCATCTAACTATCTATCATCTGTCTATCTATCATCTATCCTTATTCATCATCTATCTGTCAGGGGCGTATCTAGGGTCTAAGAAGATCAGGGGAACTTTTGGGCACTCCATGTGCCGCGCGTAGCGCGGCGAAATTTTTAGGCCACGCCCCTTTCTCCGCCCCAATTAAGCCACACCCACTGTGTACTTATAGAGATTACCAAAAAGATACAGACAGATAGACAACCACAAACATAGACACACAGCCCGATATTGATAAACAGCAGAAGACAGTGAGATAGACAGACAGAGATAGAGATCAGAGAGTTGGACAGAGAGACACAAATTAATGACACAAAGGCACAGTAAACTGGCAATTTCATTATATACTGGTAGCAATTTGGTCATTTTAACTTGTTGTGTTCAGTTGTAGTCAGATGCTTGCCCACACCTTTGGCCAGGGAGATCTTCTTGTACCTTCTTCATGGATCTCTGCCCCTATCTATCTCTGTCTGTCCCTCTCTCTCTCTGTATATCTATCTCTCCCTCTCTCTCTCTCTGTATATCTATCTCTATCTGTCCCTCTCTCTCTCTGTATATCTGTCTATCTGCCTCTTGTTTATCTATTTAACTATGTCTATCTGCTTCTTGTCTATCTCTCTGTCTCTATCTATCTATATATCTATCTATCTATCTATCTATCTATCTATCTAACTGCTATCTATCTATCTATCTATCTATCTATCTATCTATCTATCTATCTATCTATCTATCTATCTATCTAACTCTGCTATCTATCTATCTATCTATCTATCTATCTATCTATCTATCTATCTATCTATATATCTATCTATCTATCTAACTGCTATCTATCTATCTATCTATCTATCTATCCTAACTCTGCTATCTATCTATCTATCTAACTCTGCTATCTATCTATCTATCTATCTATCTAACTGCTATCTATCTATCTATCTATCTATCTATCTATCTATCTATCTATCTATCTATCTATCTGCTATCTATCTATCTATCTATCTATCTATCTATCTATCTATCTAACTGCTATCTATATATCTACCTAACTGCTATCTATCTATCTAACTGTTATCTATCTATCTATCTAACTAACTGCTATCTATCTATCTATCTATTTATATATCTATCTATCTAACTGCTATCATAGCAGTTAGATAGATAGCAGATAGATAGATAGATAGATAGATAGATAGATAGCACTGCTACCTATCTATCTATCTAACTGCTATCTATCTATCTATCTATCTATCTATCTATCTATCTATCTAACTGCTATCTATCTATCTATCTAACTGCTATGATAGCAGTTAGATAGATAGATAGCAGTTAGTTAGATAGATATAGATAGTGATAGCAGTTGATAGATAGATAGGTAGCAGTGCTATCTACATCTATCTATCATTATCTATCTTCTATCTACTGCTATCTTCTATCTAACTGCTATGATAGCAGTTAGATAGATAGATATATAAATAGATAGATAGATAGATAGCAGTTAGTTAGATAGATAGATAATAGATAGATGCGTTAGATAGATAGAAATAGCTTAGATTAGATACAGTAATAGATAATAGATAGCAGTTTGATAGATTAGATAGATAGCAGTTGATAGATAGTATAGATAGATAGATAGATAGCAGTTAGATAGATAGATAGATATAGCAGTTAGATAGATAGATAGATAGTATAAGCAGTTAGATAGATAGATGATAGATAGATAATGATAGATAGATAGATAGCAGTTAGATAGATAGATAGATAGATAGCAGTTAGATAGATAGATAGCAGTTAGATAGATAGATAGCAGTTAGGTAGATAGATAGCAGTTAGATAGATAGATAGATAGATAGATAGATAGATAGATAGATAGATAGATAGCAGTTAGATAGATAGATAGATAGATAGCAGTTAGCTAGAAAGATAGATAGAAGTTAGATAGATATAATAAGTAGATAGCATAGATAGATAGATAAAGATAGATAGCAGTTAGATAGATAGATAGATAGATATAGATAGATAGCAGTTAGATAGATAGATAGATAAGTTAGATAGATTAGATAGCAGTTAGATAGATGATGATAGATATAGCAGTTAGATAGAAGATAATAGATAGAGCATTAGATAGATAGATAGATAGATAGATAGCAGTTAGATAGATAAAGATAGATAGATAGCAGTTAGGTAGATAGATAGATAGCAGTTAGATAGATAGATAGCAGTTAGATAGATAGATAGCAGTTAGATAATAGATAGATGTAGTAGATAGATAGCAGTTAGATAGATAGATAGCAGTTAGGTAGATAGATAGCAGTTAGATAGATAGTATAGATAGATAGATAGCAGTTAGTAGATAGAGATAGATAGATGATAGATAGCAGTTAGCTAGAAAGATAGATAGAAGTTAGATAGATAGATAGATAGATAGATAGCAGTTAGATAGATAATTGATAGTATAGATAGATAGATAGATATAGATAGCAGTTAGATAGATAGATAGAGAGTAGATAGATAGATAGCAGTTTAGAATAGATAGATAGCAGTTAGATAGATAGATGATAGCAGTTAGATAGATAGATAGATAGCAATTAGATAGATAGATAGCAGTTAGATAGATGATAGATAGCAGTTAGATAGATAGATGATAGTAGATGTAGATAAGATAGTGATAGATAGATAGTCAGTTAGGTAGATAGATAGATAGATAGATATGATAGCAGTTAGATAGATAGATAGATAGTATTAGATAGATTGATAGATAGATAGCAGTTAGTATAGATAGATAGATAGATAGATAGATAATGATATATAGATA
>CM033469.1:24508172-24630824 GCA_019447015.1 Hymenochirus boettgeri
ATATATAAATACTATCTATCTATCTCATATCTATCTATAATCATCTATCTATCTAACTCTGCTATCTATCTATCTATCTACAACTCTGTATCTATCTATCTACTGTATCTATCTACTAATCTGCTATCTAGCTATCTATCTATCTAATCTATCTATCTATCTATCTCTATACTATCTATCTATCTATCTGCTATACTATCTATCTATCTATCTATCTATCTATCTATATATCTATCTAACTGCTATCTATATATCTACCTAACTGCTATCTATCTATCTAACTGTTATCTATCTATCTATCTAACTAACTGCTATCTATCTATCTATCTATTTATATATCTATCTATCTAACTGCTATCATAGCAGTTAGATAGATAGCAGATAGATAGATAGATAGATAGATAGATAGATAGCACTGCTACCTATCTATCTATCTAACTGCTATCTATCTATCTATCTATCTATCTATCTATCTATATACTAATGTATCTATCTATCTATCTAACTGCTATGATAGCAGTTAGATAGATAGATAGCAGTTAGTTAGATAGATAGATAGATAGATGCAGTTAGATAGATAGATAGGTAGCAGTGCTATCTACTATCTATCTATCTATCATTATTATCTTCACTGTATCTATTCTATCTAACTGATAGATAGCAGTAGATAGATAGATATATAAATAGATAGATAGATAGATAGCTAGTATGTGATAGATAGATTAGATAGATAGATAGCATTAGTAGATAGGATAGATAGCAGTTGATAGATAGATAGATAGATAGATAGATAGCAGTTTGAATAGATAGATAGATAGCAGTTTAGATAGATAGATGATAGATAGATAGATAGCAGTTAGATAGATAGATAGTAGATAGCATTAGATATGATAGATAGATAGCAGTAGATAGATAGAGAGATAGATAGATAGATAGATAGATAGATAGCAGTTAGATAGATAGATAGATAGATAGCAGTTAGATAGATAGAGATAGATAGACAGTTAGATTAGATAGATAGATGCAGTTAGGTAGATAGATAGCAGTTAGATAGATAGATGATAGATAGATAGATAGATAGATAGATAGATAGATAGCAGTTAGATAGATAGATAGATAGATAGCAGTTAGCTAGAAAGATAGATAGAAGTTAGATAGATAGATAGATAGATAGATAGCAGTTAGATAGATAGATAGATAGATATATAGATAGATAGCAGTTAGATAGATAGATAGATAGTAGATAGCAGTTAGAATAGATAGATAGATAGCAGTTAGTAGATAGATAGATAGATAGGTTAGATAGATAGATAGATAGATAGATAGCAGTTAGATAGATAGATAAATAGATAGCAGTTAGTAGATAGATAGATAGATAGATAGCATAGATAGATAGAAGATAGATAGATAGCACGTTAGGTAGATAGATAGATAGCAGTTAGATAGATAGATAGCGATAGATGATAGAAGCAGTTGATAGATAGATAGCAGTTAGGTAGATAGATAGCAGTAGATAGATAGATAGCAGTTAGGTAGATAGATAGCAGTTAGATAGATAGTAGATAGATAGATAGCAGTTAGATAGATGATAGATAGATAGATAGATAGCAGTTAGCTAGGAAAGATAGATAGAAGTTAGTAGATAGATAGATAGATAGATAGCAGTAGATAGATAGAAGATAGATAGATAGATAGATAGATAGATAGATAGCAGTGATAGATAGATAGATAGATAGATAGATAGCAGTTAGATAGATAGATAGCAGTTAGATAGATAGTAGATACGTATAGATAGATAGATAGCAATTAGATAGTAGATAGCAGTTAGATAGTAGATAGATAGCAGTAGATAGATAGATAGATAGATAGATAGATAGATGATGATAGATAGATAGATAGATAGCAGTTAGGAGATAGATAGATAGATAGATAGATAGCAGTTAGATAGATAGATAGTAGCAGTTAGATAGATTGATAGATAGATAGCTAGATAGATAGATAGATAGATATGATATAGATAGATAGATAGATAGCAGTAGGTAGATAGATAGATAGATAGAAGATAGCAGTTAGATAGATAGATAGCAGTTAGATAGAATAGATAGATAGATAGATAGATAGCAGTGCTATCTATCTATCTATCCATCTATCTATCTAACTGCTCTCTATCTATCTATCATATCTATTATCTACCTAACTGCTATCTATCTATCTATATATCTATCTATCTATCTATCTTATCTACCTAAATGCTATATCTATCTAATGCTATCTATATCTACTAATCTGGCTTGCACTGCACTGCTACATACCTGTCCTGGATTCCTCGATAGCTCTCTCTCGCTCCGTCGTGACATCGGCGCGCCGGCATTGCGCATGACGTCATTGTGTGCGACTGTGCCGGCTGCGCGACGTTCCCAGATGTTCGCGCAGCGGGAATCCGGAAGTTCGGGGCACTTGCAAGGGCACAGGCGGCGAAAACATTCGGGGCACTTTGCCAAACATCCGGGCACGTGCCCGAAGTTTTAACGTAGATACGCCACTGCTATCTGTCTATCTATCTATCTATCATCTATCTATCAATCATCTGTCTGTCTGTCATCTATCTATCTATCTATCTTATTATCTATCTATCCATTATCTATCTCTATCTCTACTATCTATCTATCTATCTCTATCTAACTCTATAGGGTTCTCAGGGTTTGTACGGGGCGCTTCTGTTTAATCTGTTATAAATGATTAGAAGGGGGCATTGAGATCAAGGTCTCAGTGTTTGCTGATGACACTAAACTATGCAGAGCTTTGGAAACTTCCAATGATGTTCAAGTACTGCAAGCAGACCTGATAGATATCAAAATGGGCAGCAGAATGGCGATGAGATTCAATGTTGATAATGTAAGGTGATGCATTTAGGATTAATAATCCTGTGCCACCTACACCAAAATAACTCTTGTAAGTGCATCTGTAATGGAAAAAGATTGGGGGTTCGGTAGATAACAGACTTTGCGTGTAGCAAACAATGCCAGGTAGCAAAGGCAGAGCACAAGAAGTGCGTGAAAAAAGGGGAAGATATCAAGAGAGAAAAATATATCTCCCTCTTACAGGCACGGAAGGCCCATTGGAATATGCGGTGGCAGTTTGGAACCCATAACAAAGGGACATCGGAAATGAGGCAGGTTCAGAGAGGCACCTAAATAAAAGGGGAATGGAGGGCTGACATGCAGGCAGATGAGACAAGTAGGGACAGGAGAAGCGACTGCGGGGACATGACAACTGTTTACATAAACAATGGCCCAGACAAGACCGCGGGACATGTTCAATAAAGGTCAAGCAGAGGACACAGGACATCCTTAAGGTTGGAAAAGAAAAGAGAGTTCAATCAGGGTTAGGAAAGGTCTAAAGTGAGACGGGAACTGGGGAACGGCCCCCAGCAGAGTGTGGTAATGGCAAGTTCATTAAAAGCAAAAAGGCCTGGATAAGTCCAAAAAAATATGATAGAGAAAACTGGTAGTAATGAAATAGAGCGGTTGGATCCAGGGAACACCCGAGTGCGTGGGTCAGAAGGAATTTTCCCCCCTTTTAGCTGTTTTTTTGCTCCCGGATCAACTGGGTAGGAAAAAAAAAAAAAGAGGGGAAAGGGGGACGATGGAGGAGCGTTATCACCTTAAAAGACATTGACTACACATCGTACGTTACTCCGCTCTCGCTCTCAAGCGAGCAGCTCGACAGCATCAGCCACACCGCACACAAACACCATACACACCCCCCCACACAGAGCACACACACATGCTCTCACACCAAACCCGCACATCACACTACGACCACACTACAAAATCGCAGCTACACAGCACATCATCTCTCGCTAACATCTCCTTCACCCACCACTCACATCTCTGCTCTCCTCACAATCGCGCGTAGCTCTATCTATCTACGACGTACACATCATATACACATCATCGATTCTATCTATCATCATCACAGTAATCGATCGATGGAGCGCACTCTCGATCGCTTGGCGATCCTCCCTCGCCTCTTTATCTATCTATAACTATTATCCTCTCTTCTACTATCTATCTATCTATCGATCTATCTATGCTATCTATCTATTGCTATTAATCTTCACTCTGTCTGTCTGTCTGTCTGTCGTGCGGTCTGTCCTCGTCTGTCGCGCACTACATCTATCCTATCCTCTCCCTATCTACGATTCTCTACTACGCTCATCTACTATCTATCGATCTATCTATCGTAAACAATCTATGAGGCCTCTTGCTGTTTAACACATCCCCCCCACGACTACTATCGTACTACCTAATCATTAAATCATCTCTGTCTTCCTTCTCTCTCTCATGTTCTCTGTCTATCTATCTATCTATCTATATCTATCTATCTATCTATCTATTATCTATCTATCTCATCTTAGCGAGCAGCACCAGCGAGATAGCGATCGTCGCAGCGAGCGAGCGAGCAAAGCGGGCGCGCGCGCGCGTCGCGCGCGCGCGGACGCGCGAGCGAGCGAGCGAGCGCGCGGTAGGAGCGAGCGAGCGGAGAGGACGAGCGAGCGCGAGCGAGCTAGCAGCGAGCAGCGATCCGAGCATGCCGCGCGGCGTCGCGCGCTGGGAGCGCGCTAGCGACTAGCGCGCGGAGTCGCAGCGATCAGCGACGAGCATGCTATCTAGCTAGCTATCAGCATCTACACACGGTCCCACTCAGAATATCTCTCTCTCGTACTCTCCTATCTCTCTTTATCACAATCTATCTATCATCTATCATCTGTCTCTCTCTCTCTCTCTCTCTCTCTCTCTCTTACTCTCTATCTATCTATCTACTATTATCTATCTTTATCTATCTATCTATCTATAATAAAAACCAGAACTATCGTCAATGTTTCTACTGATTTCCATGTCTGTCTGTTATCTTGGAAATGGCAGGAGAATGAATTGGACTCATCACTCTACATTCAGTTTTATCTCTTTGATGGAATCTCCTGATCATATGCCACAGATTGTTGTGCTCTTTGTGACACCGATTCACAAAAGGTCTTTAAATTAGAAAGGGAAAGTTCTCCAGGTCATAATAATTCATCATCGGATCTCCCTTAAAGCAAGTTCCCCTTTTATCATTCTACAATGAACTCCAAAGGAAATAAAATGAAAGAAAGACAACAAGGACGAACAGGGAAGATATTATTCATGCAAATGGCGGCTGCTCTGAGCAGGTGGAAGATTATAGGATTTTAACCAAATTCACCCAGTCCTGAAAATAACCCTGAATTTGCATTCCTATTTTCCTAATGAACATTAAAAGTTTCTGCAGCTGTTTTGTAATTTCCCCCTCGCTGGGGCAGACAAGATAGAAATGTGTTTACCAGTGGTCTAATCATCTCGGCAGCTGTCTAATATCTTGGCAGCTGTTAATCATCTCTGGTGGCCTCTTCTGAACATTTCTGTGCAGTGAGAAAACTTTTCACAATATTTAATTCTTACAATAAGGCTGTAGCAACACTACAACGCACCAAATCATGTAGCAATCGGTTGCGTGTGCGATTCTGTGCGTGCATTTTGTAATTTAATATTATAAAAACTGCAAGGTTTGTGTAAAAAAAAATGGTGCACGCAAAACGCAAAACGCATACGCTTGGAAATCACGGGAATGTTTGCGTTCCCGCGATTTCCATTTTAACCAAAATCGCAAACACGCTAAAAACACGTTATCGTGGCCTAGCCCTAAGAGAGTCTACAAAGTCAGGAAAGGACAGAAACTGCAGGGTTATCAATAAAAGTTCATCATTTATATGGTGCTAATTTTGCCTCAACCAATCAGATGTTAGCTTTCAAATGTTAATAAGATCTGATTGGTTGGGGCAAATTAACACCATTTTAAACGATAAGAACTTTTATTGATAACCCTGATACAGAATTACAGTTTAATTGAAAAAGTTCACAGACATGAAGGATAATAATCAGGTTATATAGAACCATCAGGTCCCTTTATATTTTACCTTTTACCCTCCTTAAAAAGTTTGGAGCCATAATGTTCTATAAATCCACTCTCCTTCCACACCCACTGTACATCTGCTCTGTATACAGCATATCATTAACCTGCATAACATTGTCATCATAATATTAAGTGACACGTTTGGCAGAGGCGCGAGCTAGAAATGTAATGTTATACACATTTGTGTTGGTATTTATATTTAGAACTGAAAATACAGAATGTACAACCCATCACATATAAAGGGTTTCACAAACATGGTTTTATCAAAGGGGAACTAATCTGTCTCCTCCTACCTCTGTTGTCAGCAGAGTTAAGTTGGTACACCCCATCCAATATTTCGGCGACTGACATTCAGTGCATTCGATCATCCCGAAATGTAAGATTCTTTTTGGGCAGTCGAGACTGTCGTTTGACCATTCGTTCGTCTGTATCAGACTAATGGGCAATCGGATGGGTCAGGAAACCACGGCCATTGTGCGGTCCTGACGATTGGTCGTGTTGAATGAAGGATTCCAACATGTATACCCACCCTTATAACTCTTTGAAGGTGGCTTTGGCTTATCCTCCTTGCACCACCCCACCCACTTATCTGACATAGGGGTCTGCCTGCATAGGAGTAGTTGTCAGGAGCTGGGAAGAGCAGCATGTCCAACATTTGATCCTTCTTTATCTGTGCTAGGTCGGGGGAAACTTTAGAGGAGGTTCTTCTGCCATTGCTACTGTGTTAGTGGTGTCTTGCGACTCTCATTGTTGCAAACGGATTAGTGTGGCTTATTTTTGAGCCCTGCAGCACTTAGTATGTCGCCAGCTGACGTTTTATTGCTGAGTTTAGAATAAGAGGCTAAAACGCATTCGAGAAATGGCAAAATGCATCTCAAGGCGTTTTGGTGCGTGAGATGACATTTTCTGGCTCAGGAGATTTGAAGTAAAAGATTCCAATTAGTCAGGGACCCAGATCAACAAAGGACAAGCAATGACGGAATCTTAGACTTATCTTACCTGCCATACCGGGTCATAAATGGAATGTCTAATTGATTCTGATCATAACCATCCCTATGATGATGTCCAAACTACTAATGTAGAAAAAGTATTTCATTTTATCCATCCCACTTTTATAGCTATTTAATGAACTTGCCATTACCATTCTGCTGGAAGACGGTTCCACAGTTTCACCGTTCTCACTGTAAAGAAACCTTTCCTAACCTGAAGATGAAACTTCTTTTCTT
Source organism: Hymenochirus boettgeri (assembly GCA_019447015.1). NCBI lineage: Eukaryota > Metazoa > Chordata > Amphibia > Anura > Pipidae > Hymenochirus > Hymenochirus boettgeri. Next base: position 24,515,393 of record CM033469.1, read on the forward strand.
CCAACTTAAAGGATGTCCACGTGTCCTCTGATATGACCTATTAGTGAACAATGCACCAGAGAGTTCATTGTATGGCCCATTAATATATTATATAAGGTTATCAATATCCCCACACAAACGTTGATTCGCTAATGTAAACAGCCCTAACTGTCTAATCTGCCTGCATATTTAAGCTCTCTATTCCCCTTATTAATTTAGTTGCCCTCCTCTGAACTGATTTTTCAAGATGTCCCTTTGTATATGGGATTCCAAAACTGCACACGCATATTCCAAATGAGGCCTACCAGTGCCTTGTAAAGAGGGAGAATAATATTTTTCTTTTGAATCTATTCCTCTCTTATACAAGACAATATCTTGCAGCTCTAGCCCTGGCTGTCTGGCATTGTTTGCTACAGCTAAGTATAGTATAATATAGTATTTGAGGTTGAATAAAGACATCGTCCATCCAGTCCAACCCATCTAGCAATATCCTCATTTCCTGCCTAAATGTTGATCCAGAGGAAGGCAAAAAAAAATCCACCAAATTTATGAAGGGGGAAAAAATTCCTTCCTGACTCCAAGTAGCAATCGGAAATTTCCCTGGTTCAACTCTAGTCTGTTATCTACCAGAACCCCCAAATCTTTTCAATTCCTAATCTTTTCCACACTAACACACAGTTATTTATGGTGTAGGGGGCACCAGGATTGTTAAACCCAAATGCCACCTTACATGAATCACTGTGCATTGCAAAGCCATTAGATATCATATGTTCTGTTATACCTATAAACTAAAATGATTGCAGATGAGTGAAAGTTATCTGTGACTGTCCCTATAATTATTTGATTTTCACTAATGACCATTTGTATAAGACATGAACATTGAGTTCAGGTTGGGACACTTTGTGACAATGAATCCTGACAAGTGCACACAGGCGATGCTCTCTAGATTAGACCAATTAGCGCCAAGTACCTTCTTCATCTAGAGAGCCTCATTTGTAATCCAGACGATCAGCCTCATTTGCTAAGGATTCTGCTTTTATATTAGTATCTCAAAAATATTTATAATCCAAAAGAGCCATTACTATTTTGTAAATTATACCCTTATAAACAATGATTAACTATGTCACTAGCTTAATGATATAAAATATATTATTAAACACCTTGGCGTTACATGATTGTAGAACTGTGTTTTATATTACCATAAAAGGGGAAAGGCTTCTGGGTAAATTCCATGTTTCTATTGCCAGGAATATCACTATTTAGGTATAGGGTACAGTATTTTGAGTCATGTGACCCTGATGACATAGCTAAGTACCATTCTATGGATATTCCCAACCCTTGTTTTGAGGTTATTTATAATAGGTGTGTACAATGTTTTCTATGTGGCTTGATGCTTTGTTTAAATTGTGTCATAGACATTTTTAACTTAAAATATTTCAAAGTATTTCATTTGCAATTGAGTCTATACATGAATGTTTTACTGCACAGAGTAAGCAGTATGGCAGTTCTATAGTATTATATACTACCTATGCTACTTAAAGGGACACTAAACTGATTTTATTAGAACATGTAATCGGTATCTATTATTCACATCGAGGGTTAAAATGCGTATCCCTCCTCCCTGTGAATAATAGAACAGTATACACTAACAGTGATACACTAAACCTACCTGTTTACTGGTAGGTCGCCGGTTTAGTGTCCCTTTAATTAGAGTAACATGTAACATAGTAATGGAGGTTGAATAAAGACATATGTCCATCAAGTCCAACCTTTTCACTTCTCGTTAACCCTACCTAACAGCTGACCCAGAGAGTAACACTGGCCATCATTATTTAGATGTGGACTCGTCGTTATTTAGATGAATAATCTATAGTTGAATTGAATTGATTTTTTTGAATTGATGATTTTTTGAATTGAAATGTTCAGTAGATATACAGTCAGCATTAAGGTAATGTGGGGTGTCAGTCTGATACCGTAGGTTTTATACTGTCCGGTAACAACCGTTATCAGTACTTCATGGGAATATACAGTACTTTCCATGTCTGCTTTCTACGCCACTGTGCTTTCATCAATAATACTAAGTAGCTTTGTTGGGAGCTACAGATTAAAGTCCACTATAGAGATAAGATTATATAGTGATTTACTTTGTCTTAATGTGAGATTTCCTGTTTTCCCAGAGTAATTTACTTTAGTTGAATGAATAATTAATTAGTTGAATGAAGGATGATATCATGGAAGCACTTTCAGGGTGATACGCCAAGGGGCGCACTGCCCTTTTCTGGAGTATTCGGCATATAACATTGCCGGGCTGTTTGCACCGGGTTGCAGATAGGGCTCATGGATACTGAGCAATTTAGAAACCTGTACTGAGCCTGGGCATGTCAGAAGAGGCAGACAGGGGATTAGCATTCAGTCATTGGCTGTGATGTCAGCTGTCAAATTCATAACGACAGTTGCTAAGTGGAAGAACCAGGAAGCAGAAAACTGGGGGGCAACAGGACATGTGCAGGATTTCAGGTTAGACTTACACTTTCACATTTCAAATTATTACGATTTAGGGTTTTGGGGGGTGATTACCTGTATTTAAGTTTTCATTTCAGGGCTGGACTTGCCCTTAAGCCCACAATTGAAAATGTACAATCGCGGGTACGATCGTTAAAGCCTTTACAAATATGGCCCTTTGACTAGCGACTGATCTCCAGATCAAAATATAGTTGGTCACCACAAAAATAGCTCTGATAATTTTGCAAGACCAATCGGTCTCCAATAGAAAACCATGCAAATGGCATGTCACGAAATCTACTGTCGTGTCCAATCAATTCATCCGATCTGAACAAAGGTTTGACTGCAAAACTTTTGCAGGTGAAAAAGTAAAGCTGATATTTCTAACAAACAACTGAAATTTTGGCCGTCAGTCAGGGGAGGTATTAGCCTGTGTGCACTAGCCTAAGGTTGGTACACAAAGGTTGGTACACAAAGGTTGGTACACAAGGTTGGTACACACATGTGATCACGGGGCTGACCGCGATGCAGAATGGGGAAAACCACTGGCCGTTTCTGGCTCATTAAAGGCGCGTATTGCAAACTATCGATGCCTGCTCTTTAGAAAACACATCCCTGAATTCCAATAGTCAGCTTTCCAGCTAGTCTACTAGCCAACGTTGCTTCTTTACCTATATTGGCATTAATCTTATGGTTAGGTGTTACCATGATGTTTCTTGCTTTTAATGCATACCACGTGGGTGCTGTTTTTTTCCAGCTTCTGTGCCATTTGCACATTTTGAAATAATGTTCATGCGAAATTTCATCTCCCACCAGTGAGAAACCAGGGAGACTGGATACATACCGGTAAATGAACCCCTATCCATGCGGGATTGATAAGGAACTGCAGTGGTGTCAAGTGTTTCTTTAACGGGAATTATTTGTTTTTAAGAGATAGAAAGATGGAAACCAGGTGAGGTTGCGGGACGATGCAACAATTTTGCTCTGATGTACACTCCTTTACTGTGGGTGTACTGGGGCGTTGTAGTAGATAAAAAGTTAAAAGTCTTACCTGACCGGTATCCACGATACAGAACCCTAACAAGGGACTTTAACCATTGCGGGATCCCAGTAAGGTAAGACGTAACTTTTTAGTATTACAATCAGCCCATTACATAGGCCATTCATTTATTAGGATCAATGTATCTGTGTTTGCAATGACCTATATTAATTACATTTACAAAGGCTTAAAAGATACGTGTTATCGTACCTTTAGGCTAAGAACTACAACGCACCAAATCGTGCGCGCAATCAAAAAGTGTACGTACTTGCATTTCTGTGCGTTCACGTGCTTGATTCGCGTTTTGCGCATGCGTTTTGCTATTTTCAAAGAGAGAACGCATGCAAGTGTGCATAGGAAATCGCAGAGGGATGGTCGGTTCCTGCGATTTCCGTGTTAGCAAAAATCGCGGGCGCAATGTGAGTAAAATAAAATGCACTAGTGTGGCCTAGCCCTTGTTAGACAATCTATGGGCCGTATTTAATAACCCGCGGGTATCGGGAACTTCCCTACATTTACTGCCAGGCGGCCATTACCATGCAGTACTAAAGTACCTCAATGGTATTGTATAGGCGATTGTACAACTACGAGCGCAATTCTAAATGTACGTAGTTGTGCTATCAGTGCACTGACGACAGCTGTCCCATTGTCTTTCCCACTGGTTCACAGGTAACGACAGGTGAAGTTATTCTGTATTCCTCCTACAGCAATATAGACTTTAATGAAAGTGTTTAATTGGGGTTAGGTTCCTTTAGAGCAAACACTCAACCTCAGCCTTTCGGCTACTCTCACTGAGGGATGATGCTCCGTATGTTTGAGGGCCTGGGGGTATCTCTGCTCTTTGCTCTCCACAATAATACCATTGTCTGGCAGGATTAATTAGAACCTTCAGAGTGCATTACAGTGGAGCAGAGATCCCCAGGGGTTGCCACACTGCAACACATAATCCACATACGATACATTGCTTCAGTTTTACACCCTTTGCACCCATACAGAAGGGGACGGCTTCCTTAAAGGGACCAGACTAGATTGTCCGTCTGACCCGTTTAACCCATTCTGACCACAATAATGCCATATCCATTATGTGTTTGCAGGAGGCAAAGGATATTATTGCTGCTGGTATGATAGTTAAATAATAATAAAACAATGTTGGTTCCCGTGATCGCAATGTTCGATAGTTTATGTGTATTCAATTTGCAGCTTAGTTCAGTGGTATTCTAGAGTCCTGTTCATTAACTTCAGGTTATTGATTGTATTGTTTGTACTATTACAATGTTATGTAAATCTTATAATACAGAGTATGATGTGGGTTATTCCTGGTCACGCTGTAGGTTACAAAGGAATTATGTACACGGAAACACAATTTTCAGCTGTTAATTTGTTTTTGTGAATTTTATAATTCTTCTAACCCGTCTCTATTTTACTAAATGTCACAACATATTTATGCATTGTTAAAGGGAATATCCACCCCAGAATGAAATGTATAACTTCAAGCCAAAAATGCACTGTACACTTATAGATAGATAGCAGTTAGGTAGATAGATAGATAGATAGATAGATAGCAGTTAGATAGATAGATAGCAGTTAGATAGATAGATAGATAGATAGATAGATAGCAGTGCTATCTATCTATCTATCCATCTATCTATCTAACTGCTATCTATCTATCTATCTATCTATCTATCTACCTAACTGCTATCTATCTATCTATCTATCTATCTATCTATCTATCTATCTATCTACCTAACTGCTATCTATCTATCTAACTGCTATCTATCTATCTATCTAATCTGGCTTGGCACTGCACTGCTACATACCTGTCCCTGGATTCCCTCCGATAGCTCTCTCTCGCTCCGCTCGTGACATCGGCGCGCCGGCATTGCGCATGACGTCATTGTGTGCGACTGTGCCGGCTGCGCGACGTTCCCAGATGTTCGCGCAGCCGGGAAATCCGGAAGTTCGGGGCACTTGCAAGGGGCACAGGCGGCGAAAACATTCGGGGCACTTTGCCAAACATCCGGGGCACGTGCCCCGAATGTTTTAACGTAGATACGCCACTGCTATCTGTCTATCTATCTATCTATCATCTATCTATCAATCATCTGTCTGTCTGTCTATCTATCTATCTATCTATCTATCTATTATCTATCTATCCATTATCTATCTCTATCTCTCTATCTATCTATCTATCTATCTATCATCTAACTATCTATAAGGGTTCTCAGGGTTCTGTACTGGGGCCGCTTCTGTTTAATCTGTTTATAAATGACTTAGAAGGGGGCATTGAGATCAAGGTCTCAGTGTTTGCTGATGACACTAAACTATGCAGAGCTTTGGAAACTTCCAATGATGTTCAAGTACTGCAAGCAGACCTAGATAGATTATCAAAATGGGCAGCAGAATGGCAGATGAGATTCAATGTTGATAAATGTAAGGTGATGCATTTAGGATTTAATAATCCCTGTGCCACCTACACCATAAATAACTCTGTGTTAAGTGCATCTGTAATGGAAAAAGATTTGGGGGTTCTGGTAGATAACAGACTTTGCTGTAGCAAACAATGCCAGGTAGCAATGGCTAGAGCTATCAAGATATTGTCTTGTATAAAAAGGGGAATAGATTCAAGAGAGAAAAATATTATTCTCCCTCTTTACAAGGCACTGGTAAGGCCTCATTTGGAATATGCGGTGCAGTTTTGGAATCCCATATACAAAAGGGACATCTTGGAAATTGAGGCAGTTCAGAGAAGGGCACCTAAATTAATAAGGGGAATGGAGGGGCTTGACTATGCAGGCAGATTAGACAAGTTAGGGCTGTTTACATTGGAGAAGCGACGTTTGCGTGGGGACATGACAACCTTGTACAAATATATTAATGGCCCATACAATAAACTCTCTGGTACATTGTTCAATAATAGGTCATATCAGAGGACACATGGACATCCTTTAAGGTTGGAAGAAAAGAAGTTTCATCTTCAGGTTAGGAAAGGTTTCTTTAAAGTGAGAACGGTGAAACTGTGGAACTGTCTTCCAGCAGATGTGGTAATGGCAAGTTCATTAAATAGCTTTAAAAAAGGCCTGGATAAGTTCCTAAAACTAAATAATATTGATAATTACTGGTATTAATGAATATAGATCTGGTTGATCCAGGGATACATTCCGATTGCCGTTTGGAGTCAGGAAGGAATTTTCCCCCCTTTTTAGCTGTTTTTTTTTGTCTTCCTCTGGATCAACTGTTAGGTAGTGTTCAAAAAAAAAAAAAGAGGGTGAATAGGTTGGACTTGATGGATGTATGTCTTTATTCAACCTTAATTACTATGTTACTATGTTACTATCTATCATCTATCCATTATCTCTCTCTCTCTCTCTCAATCTATCATCTCTATCTATCTATCTATCCATCATCTGTCTGTCTTTCAGTCTATCTATCTAATCTATCGATTTATCTATCTATCTCTCTCTCTCTCTTTATCTATCTATCTATCTATCTATCTATCTATCTATGTTTTTCTCTCTATCTATCTCTCTATATATCTCTCTTTATCTATCTATCTATCTATCTATCTATCTATCTATCTATCTATCTATCATGTATCTATCTATCTATCTATCTATCTATCTCTTTCTCTCTCTCTATCTATCTATCTCTCTTTATCTGTCTATCTATCTATCATCTATCTATCTATCTATCTCTTTCTCTCTCTCTATCTATCTATCTCTCTTTATCTGTCTATCTATCTATCTATCTATCTATCTATCTATCTATCTATCTATCTATCTATCTATCTATCTATCTATCTATCTATCTAATCTATCTATTTATCTATCATCTCTCTCTCTCTTTCTCTCTCTCTCTCTCTCTCTCTCTTTATCTATCTATATATCTATCTATCTCTCTCTTACTATCTATCTATCTATCTATCTATCTATCTATCTATCTATCTATCTATCTATCTGTCTGTCTGTCTGTCTGTCTGTCTGTCTGTCTGTCTGTCTGTCTGTCTATCTATCTATCTATCTCTTTCTCTCTCTCTCTCTCTATCTATCTATCTCTCTATCTATCTCTCTTTATCTATCTATCTATCTATCTATCTATCTATCTATCTATCTATCTATCTATCTATCTATCTATCTATCTATCTATCTATCTAATCTATCTGTCTGTCTGTCTGTCTGTCTGTCTGTCTGTCTGTCTGTCTATCTATCTATCTATCTATCTATCTATCTATCTATCTATCTATCTATCATCTGTCTCTCTCTCTCTCTCTCTCTCTCTCTTACTCTCTATCTATCTATCTATCTCTCTTTATCTATCTATCTATCTATCTATCTATCTATCTATCTATCTATCATCTCTCTCTCTCTCTCTCTCTCTCTCTCTATCTCTCTATCTATCTATGCTATCTATCTATCTATCTATCTATCTATCTATCTATCTATCTATCTATCTATCTATCTATCATCTGTCTCTCTCTCTCTATATATATCTCTCTCTCTCTTACTCTCTATCTATCTCTCTTTATCTATCTATCTATCTATCTATCTATCTATCATCTGTCTCTCTCTCTCTCTCTCTCTCTCTCTCTCTTACTCTCTATCTATCTATCTATCTATCTATCTATCTTTATCTATCTATCTATCTATAATAAAACCAGAACTATCGTCAATGTTTCTACTGATTTCCATGTCTGTCTGTTATCTTGGAAATGGCAGGAGAATGAATTGGAACTCATCACTCTACATTCAGTTTTATCTCTTTGATGGAATCTTCCTGATCCATATGCCACAGATTGTTGTTGCTCTTTGTGACACCGATTCACAAAAGGTCTTTAAATTAGAAAGGGAAAGTTCTCCCAGGTCATAATAATTCATCATCTGGATCTCCCTTAAAGCAAGTTCCCCTTTTATCATTCTACACTGAACTCCAAAGGAAATAAAATGAAAGAAAGACAACAAGGACGAACAGGGAAGATATTATTCATGCAAATGGCGGCTCTGAGCAGGTGGAAGATTATAGGATTTTAACCAAATTCACCCAGTCCTGAAAATAACCCTGAATTCTGCAGTTCCTATTTTCCTAATGAACATTAAAAGTTTCTGCAGCTGTTTTGTAATTTCCCCCTCGCTGGCTGCAGACAAGATAGAAATGTGTTTACCAGCTGTCTAATCATCTCTGGCAGCTGTCTAATCATCTCTGGCAGCTGTCTAATCATCTCTGGCTGGCCTCTTCTGAACATTTCTGTGCAGTGAGAAAACTTTTCACAATATTTAATTCTTACAATTAAGGCTGTAGCAACACTACAACGCACCAAATCATGTACGCAATCGGTTGCGTGTGCGATTTCTGTGCGTGCATTTTTGTAATTTAATATTATAAAAAACTGCAAGCGTTTGTGTAAAAAAAAAATGGTGCACGCAAAACGCAAACGCATACGCTTTGGAAATCACGGGAATGTTTGCGTTCCCGCGATTTCCATTTTAACCAAAATCGCAAACACGCTAAAAACACGTTATCGTGGCCTAGCCCTAAGAGAGTCTACAAAGTCAGGAAAGGACAGAAACTTGCAGGGTTATTCAATAAAAGTTCTTATCATTTATATGGTGCTAATTTTGCCTCAACCAATCAGATGTTAGCTTTCAAATGTTAAATAAGATCTGATTGGTTGGGGCAAATTAACACCATTTTAAACGATAAGAACTTTTATTGAATAACCCTGATACAGAATTACAGTTTAATTGAAAAGTTCACAGACATGAAGGATAATAATCAGGTTATATAGAATCCATCAGGTCCCTTTATATTTTACCTTTTACCCTCCTTAAAAAGTTTGGAGCCATAATGTTCTATAATATCCACTCTCCTTCCACACCCACTGTACATCTGCTCTGTATACAGCATATCATTAACCTGCATTAACATTGTCATCATAATATTAAGTGACACGTTTGGCCAGAGGCGCGAGCTAGAAATGTAATGTTATTACACATTTGTGTTGGTATTTATATTTAGAACTGAAATACAGAATGTACAACCCATCACATATAAAGGGTTTCACAAACATGGTTTTATCAAAGGGGAACTAATCTGTCTCCTCCTACCTCCTGTTGTCAGCAGAGTTAAGTTGGGTACACCCCATCCAATATTTCGGGCCGACTGACATTTCAGTGCATTCGATCATCCCGAAATGTAAGATTCTTTTGGGGACAGTCGAGACTGTCGTTTGACCATTCGTTCGTCTGTATCAGACTAATGGGCAATCGGATGGGTCAGGAAACCACGGCCCATTGTGCGGTCCTCGACGATTGGTCGTGTTGAATGAAGGATTCCAACATGTATACCCACCCTTATACCTCTTTGAAGGTGGCTTTGGCTTATCCTCCTTGCACCACCCCACCCACTTATCTGACATAGGGCGTCTGCCTGCATAGGAGTAGTTGTCAGGAGCTGGGAAGAGCAGCATGTCCAACATTTGATCCTTCTTTATCTGTGCTAGGTCGGGGGAACACTTTAGAGGGAGGTTCTTCTGCCATTGCTACTGTGTTAGTGGTGTCTTGCGACTCTCATTGTTGCAAACGGATTAGTGTGGCTTATTTTTTGAGCCCTGCAGCACTTAGTATGTCGCCAGCCTGACGTTTTATTGCTGAGTTTAGAATAAGAGGCTAAAACGCATTCTAGGAAATGGCAAAATGCATCTCAAGGCGTTTTGGTGCTGAGATGACATTTTCTTGGCTCAGGAGATTTGAAGTAAAAGATTCCAATTAGTCAGGGACCCAGAGTTCAACAAAGGACAAGCAATGACGGAATCTTAGACTTATCTTACCTGCCATACCGGGTCATAAATGGAATGTCTAATTTGATTTCTGATCATAACCATCCCTATGATGATGTCCAAACTACTAATGTAGAAAAAGTATTTCATTTTATCCATCCCACTTTTATAGCTATTTAATGAACTTGCCATTACCACTTCTGCTGGAAGACGGTTCCACAGTTTCACCGTTCTCACTGTAAAGAAACCTTTCCTAACCTGAAGATGAAACTTCTTTTCTTCCAACCTTAAAGGATGTCCACGTGTCCTCTGATATGACCTATTAGTGAACAATGCACCAGAGAGTTCATTGTATGGCCCATTAATATATTTATATAAGGTTATCATATCCCCACACAAACGTTGATTCGCTAATGTAAACAGCCCTAACTTGTCTAATCTGCCTGCATATTTAAGCCTCTCTATTCCCCTTATTAATTTAGTTGCCCTCCTCTGAACTGATTCTATTTCCAAGATGTCCCTTTTGTATATGGGATTCCAAAACTGCACCGCATATTCCAAATGAGGCCTTACCAGTGCCTTGTAAAGAGGGAGAATAATATTTTTCTCTCTTGAATCTATTCCTCTCTTTATACAAGACAATATCTTGCTAGCTCTAGCCATGGCTGTCTGGCATTGTTTGCTACAGCTAAGTATAGTATAATATAGTATTTGAGGTTGAATAAAGACATACGTCCATCCAGTCCAACCCATCTAGCAATATCCTCATTTCCTGCCTAAATGTTGATCCAGAGGAAGGCAAAAAAAAATCCACCAAATTTATGAAGGGGGAAAAAATTCCTTCCTGACTCCAAGTAGCAATCGGAAATTTCCCTGGTTCAACTCTAGTCTGTTATCTACCAGAACCCCCAAATCTTTTTCAATTCCTAATCTTTTCCCACACTTAACACACAGTTATTTATGGTGTAGGGGGCACCAGGATTGTTAAACCCCAAATGCATCACCTTACATGAATCACTGTGCATTGCAAAGCCATTAGATATCATATGTTCTGTTATACCTATAAACTAAAATGATTGCAGATGAGATGAAAGTTATCTGTGACTGTCCCTATAATTATTTGATATTTCACTAATGACCATTTGTATAAGACATGAACATTGAGTTCAGGTTGGGACACTTTGTGACAATGAATCCTGACAAGTGCACACAGGCGATGCTCTCTAGATTAGACCAATTAGCGCCAAGTACCTTCTTCATCTAGAGAGCCTCATTTGTATATCCAGACGATCAGCCTCATTTGCTAAGGATTCTGCTTTTATATTAGTATCTCAAAATATCTTTATAATCCAAAAGAGCCATTACTATTTTGTAAATTATACCCTTATAAACAATGATTAACTATGTCACTAGCTATAATGATATAAATATATTATTAAACACCTTGGCGTTACATGACTTGTAGAACTGTGTTTTATATTACCATAAAAGGAGGAAAGGCTTCTGGGTAAATTCCATGTTTCTATTGCCATGGAATATCACTATATTAGAGTATAGGGTACAGTATTTTTGAGTCATGTGACCCTGATGACATAGCTAAGTACCATTCATATGGATATTCCCAACCCTTGTTTTGAGGTATATTTATAATAGGTGTGTACAATGTTTTCTATGTGGCTTGATGCTTTGTTTAAATTGTGTCATAGACATTTTTAACTTAAAATATTTCAAAGTATTTCATTTGCAATTGAGTCTATACATGAATGTTTTACTGCACAGAGTAAGCAGTATGGCAGTTCTATAGTATTATATACTACCTATGCTACTTAAAGGGACACTAAACTGATTTTATTAAGAACATGTAATCGGTATCTATTATTCACATCGAGGTTAAAATGCGTATTCCCTCCTCCCTGTGAATAATAGAACAGTATACACTAACAGTGATACACTAACCTACCTGTTTACTGGTAGGTCGCCGGTTTAGTGTCCCTTTAATTAGAGTAACATAGTAACATAGTAATGGAGGTTGAATAAAGACATATGTCCATCAAGTCCAACCTTTTCACTTTCCTCGTTAACCCTACCTAACAGCTGACCCAGAGAGTAACACTGGCCATACATTATTTAGATGTGGACTCGTCGTTATTTAGACTGAATAATCTATAGTTGAATTGAATTGATGATTTTTTGAATTGATGATTTTTTGAATTGAAATGTTCAGTAGATATACAGTCAGCATTAAGGTAACTGCTGGGGTGTCAGTCTGATACCGTAGGTTTATACTGTCCGGTAACAACCGTTATCAGTACTTCATGGGAATATACAGTACTTTCCATGTCTGCTTTCTACGCCACTGTGCTTTCATCAATAATACTAAGTAGCTTTGTTGGGAGCTACAGATTAAAGTCCACTATAGAGATAAGATTATATAGTATTTACTTTGTCTTAATGTGAGATTTTCCTGTTTTCCCAGAGTAATTTACTTTAGTTGAATGAATAATTTAATTTAGTTGAATGAAGGATGATATCATGGAAGCACTTTCAGGGTGATACGCCAAGGGGCGCACTGCTCCTTTTCTGGAGTATTCGGCATATAACATTGCCGGGCTGTTTGCACCGGGTTGCAGATAGCGGCTCATGGATACTGAGCAATTTAGAAACCTGTACTGAGCCTGGGCATGCTCAGAAGAGGCAGACAGGGGATTAGCATTCAGTCATTGGCTGTGATGTCAGCTGTCAAATTCATAACTGACAGTTGCTAAGTGGAAGAACCAGGAAGCAGAAACTGGGGCAACAGGACATTGTGCAGGATTTCAGGTTAGACTTACACCTTTCACATTTCAAATTATTACGATTTAGGGTTTTGGGGGGTGATTTACCTGTATTTAAGTTTTCATTTCAGGGCTGGACTTGCCCTTTAAGCCCACAATTGAAAATGTACAATCGCGGGTACGATCGTTAAAGCCTTTACAAATATGGCCCTTTGACTAGCCGACTGATCTCCAGATCAAAATATAGTTGGTCACCACAAAAATAGCTCTGATAATTTGGCACGACCAATCGGTCTCCAATAGAAAACCATGCAAATGGCATGTCACGAAATCTACTGTCGTGTCCAATCAACTTTCATCCGATCTGAACAAAGGTTTGACTGCAAAACTTTTGCAGGTGAAAAAGTAAAGCTGATATTTCTAACAAATCAACTGAAATTTTGGCCGTCAGTCAGGGGAGGTATTAGCCTGTGTGCACCTAGCCTAAAGGTTGGTACACAAAGGTTGGTACACAAAGGTTGGTACACAAAGGTTGGTACACACATGTGATCACGGGGCTGACCGCGATGCAGAATGGGGAAACAACTGGCCGTTTCTGGCTCATTAAAGGCGCAGTATTGCAAACTATCGATGCCGTGCCTTTAGAAACACATCCCTGAATTCCAATAGTCAGCTTTCCAGCTAGTCTACTAGCCAACGTTGCTTCTTTACCTATATTGGCATTAATACTTATGGTTAGGTGTTACCATGATGTTTCCCTTGCTTTTAATGCATACCAGTGTGTGCTGTTTTTCCAGCTTTCTGTGCCATTTGCACATTTTGAAATAATGTTCATTGCGAAATTTCATCTCCCACCAGTGAGAAACCAGGGAGACTGGATACATACCGGTAAATGAACCCCTATCCATGCGGGATTGATAAGGAACTGCAGTGGTGTCAAGTGTTTCTTTAACGGGAATTTGTTTTTTAAGAGATAGAAAGATGGAAACCAGGTGAGGCTTGCGGGACGATGCAACAATTTTGCTCTGATGTTAACCTCCTTTCTACTGTGGTGTACTGGGGCGTTGTAGTAGATAAAAAGTTAAAAGTCTTACCTGACCGGTATCCAGCGATACAGTAACCCTAACAAGGGACTTTAAACCATTGCGGGATCCCAGTAAGGTAAGACGTAACTTTTTTAGTATTACATCAGCCCATTACATAGGCCATTCATTTTATTAGGATCAATGTATCTGTGTTTGCAATGACCTATATTAATTACATTTACAAAGGCTTACAAAGATACGTGTTATCGTACCTTTAGGCTAAGAACTACAACGCACCAAATCGTGCGCGCAATCAAAAAGTGTTATCGTACTTGCGATTTCTGTGCGTTCACGTGCGTTGATTCGCGTTTGCGCATGCGTTTTTGCTATTTTCAAAGAGAGAACGCATGCAAGTGTGCATAGGAAATCGCAGGAATGTTCGTGTTCCTGCGATTTCCGTGTTAGCAAAAATCGCGGGCGCAATCGTGAGTAAAATAAAATGCACTAGTGTGGCCTAGCCCTTAGTTAGACTAATCTATGGGCCGTATTTAATAACCCGCGGTATCGGGAACTTCCCTACATTTACTGCCAGGCGGCCATACCATGCAGTACTAAAGTACCTCAATGGTATTGTATAGGCGATTGTACAACTACGAGCGCAATTCTAAATGTACGTAGTTGTGCTATCAGTGCACTGACTGACAGCTGTCCCACTTGTCCTTTTCCCCACTGGTTTCACAGGTAACGACAGGTTGAAGTTATTCTGTCATTCCTCCTACAGCAATATAGACTTTAATGAAAGTGTTTAATTGGGGTTAGTGTTCCTTTAAGAGCAAACACTCAACCTCAAGCCTTTCGGCTACTCCTCACTGAGGGATGATGCTCCGTATGTTTGAGGGCCTGGGGGTATCTCTGCTCTTTTGCTCTCCACAATAATACCATTGTCTGGCAGGATTAATTAGAACCTTCAGAGTGCATTACAGTGGAGCAGAGATCCCCAGGGGGTTGCCACACTGCACACACATAATCCACATACGATACATCTGCTTCAGTTTTACACCCTTTGCACCCATTTACAGAAGTGGACGAGCTTCCTTAAAGGGACCAGACTAGATTGTCCGTCTGACCCGTTTAACCCATTCTGACCCACATAATGCCATTATCCATTATGCTGTTTGCAGGAGGGCAAAGGATATTATTGCTGCTGGTATGATTTATAAATAATAATAACACAATGTTGGTTCCCGTGATCGCAATGTTCGATACGTTTATTGTGTATTCATTTGCAGCTTAGTTCAGTGGTAATTCTAGAGTCCTGTTCATTAACTTCCAGGTTATTGATTTATTGTTTGTACTTATACAATGTTATGTAAATCTGTATAATACAGAGTATGATGTGGGTTATTCCTGGTCACGCTGTAGGTTACAAAGGAACTTTACTGTACACGGATAACACAATTTTTCAGCTGTTAATTTGTTTTTGTGAATTTTATAATTCTTCTAACCCGTCTCTATTTACATAAATGTCACAACATATTTATGCATTTGTTAAAGGGAATATCCACCCCCAGAATTAAAATGTATACACTTCAAGCCAAAAATGTCACTGTACACTTCTAATATTACACAGAACGAACCCTCGCCACTGCTCTCTCCTCTGCAGCTTCCAGGTCTTGCTGTCAGTCAAAGCCGCAGTGCTAATATCAGGGCCAATAGCTGACTGCCATACCCGAAGTTGCCTCCTCTGTTGCAAGTTCAGCAGTAGAAGAGGTGTCTTTCTGCCTGCTTAAGTTGTGTAAGTAATGTTAGATGAGTCTTAGGTAAATTATAGAGAAAAGACGGTTTGGAGGGATCCTTATTAAGTGTATATGTTTTTATTCTGAAGGTGGACATGCTTTTTCAGCATTAACATTTCTCGGAAATCTATCTTTCAGTACCATTCAATCAAATCTCTGACACCTTAAAGGGGAATTAAATCCTCGAATCCCCCCTGTGGCGGTATGGCACATCCCTGCCTTCTGCAATTCTGGGACCTGACCAATGGGATGACATGTTTCTTTCAGTGCAAGCCTTCCCATAGGCCAGGCCTTGGACACAAGTAGGAAGGCGTGGCTGGACCGGAGAGCCCAAGTATTGCCGATGATCCAAGATAAACCCAGAAGTGAGAACCTAGCGGTATATGTCTTCCACCAGGGTACAAGAAATGGGAGGGGGTTGGTTTAGAGGGTATAAGTTCCCTTTAATAATGTCCAGTTTTAATCATTGACTGAGGATTGTAAAAGGGACACCCACATATATATGTATATCATTGAACTTTTTGTTATGTAAATCAATGTGTGAAATTTGCACTTTTGTAAACCACATTAAGAACACCTACGGCACATACATTCTTTATCTGATACTGTCTGTAATGGAAATACTGGTTTCAATTGCGTAAAACGCTTTTCTTGGAAAGTGAATTACCTTTAGCGAAAGAACTACCAAGTGTGGGCTTGCTTTCTAACGCAATATTCTTCACATTATTCAATGGTAAATACAATGCATCTGTAATAAATAATTGTATATGGGGAACAGGGAAACAATGAAAGAAGAAACGAATTGCCATATACCGTACGCCAATAAAGCTTTGTCCTTCTCTCAGGCACTAGAGATAAGGGAGATATTTTCATCCCCTTCGTTCTTAGCTTAACCACCTAAGTGTTCCGTCCAATTTCCTATGTCAATAAAACGAAAAAAATCCATTTGTTTCTATCATTATTTACAAGGGCTACAGGATCCCTTCGTGTCTTTCTGTAACTTTCAGGGCTTCATGCATACTAGCTGCTGAAAGTCGTCTGTTTATGTTGGTGTATTTACATCTCAAGAGGTTCCAAAATGTAGTCCTCAGATCCCGGTTGAAAAAGGCATAGATCAAGGGGTTGATGAGTGAGTTGGTATAGCCTAGCCATAAAAGGGTCCTTTCTAGTCTGAGCGGAATGCAACTGCACATTATCCCACAAATGAAAGGTCGGGCTGTAGACATCAAGAAGAATGGTAGCCAGCAGAAAGTGAAGGCCCCAACTATTATCCCAAGGGTCCTCGCTGCTTTCTGTTCCCTTTTGAAGATTGAGATGTTCTTCCGATCTTGTCGGATGAGTTTGGACAAGGTGGCGAACTCTTCAACGGCCTTGTGTTTTTTGGAGTTCTTTTTAGGAGGAAGCTTGTCCTCCAAGCAGTAGATGCCTTCTTGTTCAATAAGCCGGGGAATATTGACAAACTTGTGCTTTTCTGCACTGATTTTTGCAGCCACGAAGATCCTTTGATACATTATCAACATGACCGTCATGGGGATGTAAAAGGCAACGGCAGTGGAGTAGACTGTATATCCAAAATCTTGGCTTATGAGACACACCCTTTCCACGGTGACATTTTGCGCCCATCCGAACAATGGAGGGAGAGTTATTGAAGCAGAGAGGAGCCAAACAATAAACACCATTTTAGCCATTAGTTTTCCATTTTGCCTTGCAGGATATGTCAATGGCCGTGTTATCCCAAGATATCTGGAAAACAAAAGAAAAAAAGTAAAGTATTGCCATTAACCTGAAATCATGCCTGGCTCATATTCAAGAACTTGGAACTCAGATTAAACGTTCCTTTCCTTGCAACACCAAAGGGTCCATTTCCATAAAACTATCAACCCACTGGTATCTGCTTGACAATGAGTTTGTATTCTAACCTGTGACATGTAAGTTCCTGATATATTTGTATACGTGGCTGTGTATATGTCAGTTGGATGTTAACAGGGTATACAGGTTTATTAATCCAATACAATCGCTTCCAATCAGCAGCTTGGCTATTTCAGTAACTAAAACCAGGTATCCTATTGGATGCTGAAAATGTCTACCTCCTATTCATTAATACAGAGTATAATTCAAAGGAAAATATAAAACAACAAATGCAACTACTTAATGTTTTGCAGATTTAATAGTTTTTATTGAAGAGTGTCCTTGTTATTTGACCTACTTATGTCTCCTGTAAATATTTCAGTCCCCTTGATCAATATCACTGAATTTGCTTGCAAGCCTTCCTAGCACAGGTACGAGAACATTGGAACCCAATGATCACTCGGTTCTTTGACTGGATGGTTGGACTGAGAGGTTCCTGTCCAATCAGGAAGACTCTAGAATGTGCTGTACAAAAAAAATCTTACTTGGAAGCTCAGAAAGAAGTTATTTCAGTAAAGAATGATGCAGAGTAACGTAGGGGTGGAAAGAACTTTAGGTCCACCCATGAGGAACTAACTGCCTACTAAAGTAAATAAAAAAAGTTTCATGGCATGGATCTGCATTAAAGATGTTCGAAACCAGTAAGTTCCGTTCTGAAAATGTATTTTCGAAGTTTCAAAACAATTTGAAAGTTTGAAAATTCAAAAATCCGAAAACAGTCCCATAGAAGTCAATGGGAGATAAAAAATCTGAAAGTTTCTAATTAAATTTAAGGTATAAATTTTTGAAACCGAAAGCTCGCATATTCGCAATTTTTTCCATAATGTGAATTGAGGGTTCACATATTAAGGTTCACGTATTCGATATTTGTTAAAATGGTCTGTATATATATATATTTTTTAAAATGTTGATTGAAAAAGACTAGAACCTATACTGAGATATAAGAGATAAGGTATAAGAAGCGATATCATGAGCAGACACAATAAATATATTTATATACAGAATGCTTAGTTACAAAACCACTGACAGAAGCTACTTTACTATAATAACTGCAATATTCAGGCTGTAGCTGTCTGGGTGAATAGGATCTGATTGGTCAATTTCACAGCTGTGATTTGCAATGCAATATATGAATATATTTCCTGTATTAAGCCATACGGCCAGGCTTCTACATATTCATGAAATGCCAATCAGCGGTAGAAGCCAAAGAGAAACGTTTAGATTTCCGTACATTGAAGTCGTCGTATGAAAAACTGAGAAATTATGGTACAGTGATGATTTGTGATGGAAAACGCATAATGAATTATTGATCACTTCCTGAGAGCATGCATATAATCAATTTAACATGATGGGTGGGTGGGGGTGGAGATGGAAATATCTTCTTGATTGATACATTGTCCATAAATTCTACACCACAACCAATAAAGTGACAGGCGACCAATCCATCAACTATCTGACTTGGCTGGAACCTTCGCTGGAATGTAAACTTCACAGTAATCACTGTATGCCTGTGTATCCTTCAGTACTCATAGCCAACATGAGTGTTAGAACATTCTTAACACCAATAAACTCTAATGTCAGCAGCATTGAACATTGTCTCGGATGAATTGCATTTCATGTCCCTAACTTTTTTATGTCTTGACTCAGATCGGGCTTCCTTATAAACTACAAGACAGATGTTCCATGAAACCTTTAGGGACCCCTGAATAGAGCATGAGGACTTCCATCTGTGTAAATTTTGGTATTTTTCCAAACCTGTCAGTAATCAGTTTAAAGTAAAACTAAAATGCTTAAATATGTAATTCCTTATTATAGAGAGCTGTACCTGTAACCTTTGAAATCAGTATGTCTGTTGTATTCAATTAGATAAATTGGACTTGAAATGTAGTTCTTGAAGACGTTTCGCTAGTCATCCGACTGGCTTTCTCAATTCAGAATGACTTGTACAAGAATCTGTGGCAATTATGTACCCTGGAAAATCCCAATTAGCATATCACAGCCAGGTGTTAAGGGTGTGATTAGATAGTGGCTAAGAGGTGTTAGGAACGCCCGATAAGGTGTTAAAACAGCATTGTACATGGCAGACAGTTGGTGTCGAACCCCCCCACCTCTATTTAGCTTGGTTTCTTTTTTTCACATAAATGGCCTCCTTTAACACCTCTCTTGAACCAGTCACGTTCCTTCGCCAGTATGTTAATATTACAATCTTCAAAGGTATGTCCTTTATCCTTAAGATGCAGATACACGGCTGAGTCCTGACCCAAGGAATTGGCTCTTCTGTGCTGGGCCATACGTTGATGCAGTTGCTGTTTGGTCTCCCCCACATACAAATCAGAGCATTCTTCACTGCACTGCACTGCATATATGATGTCGCTTTTCTTGTGTTTCGGTATTGGGTCTTTCGTATGTACCAATTGCTTCCTCAGTGTGTTGTTCGGTTTAAAGCAGACAGGGATACGGTGTTTTTTGAAAATTCTTCTTAATTTCTCGGAGACCCCTGCTACATATGGGTTGACCATGTTCTTTCTCCTGTCTTGCTTTTCACCTTCACTGTTGGTATTCGTGTTCTTTTCTTTCCTTCTACTTCTTCTGGATATCCACAAGTTTTAAGGGCTCCTCTGAGATGTTTCATTTCTTTAGCCTTCACCTCTGATCTAGTGGGGATGTTCTCAGCTCTGTGTTGCAGGGTTCTGATGACACCCAGCTTGTGATCTAAAGGGTGGTGGGAGTCAAACATCAAATACTGATCTGTGTGTGTTGGTTTTCTGTAAACCTCTACTTCCAGTTTACCATTTTCCTTAACTTCTACCAAGCAGTCCAAGAAAGCCAGTTTGTTGTTTTGTACCTCTTCCCTTGTGAAAATAAAGAAACCAAGCCTAAATAGAGGTGGGGGGGTTCGACACCAACTGTCTGCCATGTACAATGCTGTTTTAACACCTTACTCTGGGCGTTCCTTAACACCTCTTAGCCACTATCCAATCACCCCTTAACACCTGGCTGTGATATGCTAATTGGGATTTTCCAGGGTACATAATTGCCACAGATTCTTGTACAAGTCATTCTGAATTGAGAAAGCCAGTCGGATGACTAGCGAAACGTCTTCAAGAACTACATTTCAAGTCCAGTTGATCTAATTGAATACAACAGACATACCATGACCTGGATGAATGAGAACCTTCACAAGCATATTTGAAATCAGTAGTATTTTGGAAAATGTCACATGTTTCTAAATTGTATTTAGTGTGTCCTGGACCCAATTGCACATGCTCAGTAAATTCTCTGTCCTCACCTTTCTCCCCCTGCCAGAGCTGTCAAATGACTACTGGCTGACCTGCCAGAAAACCAATTCCAACTCTCTAGGATGTTATAGCTACAGTATCTTCTAGATTACTTAGAACTATAGTTCTCCTTCTATAAAAAGAAGGTAGCCAATTGGTGAAGTAATGCAATATCTGATAGGCCAGTTGGCAAGTCCAATTGAATTCGACTTCCTACATTGACGGAAAATCTTTATAGACATGTTGATGCATCTAATTAGAATAAGGCTCTATAAACCAACACTTGGCTTTTTGTTTAGATTTTCACTGTCAGTCTTAATAATCATTGTATTAGCGTAGGATCCTTTTATTATTACATCATATTGGTTTATTACTGCATTAGAAAGAATGGTGCGGTTATAACCAGATGCAGTGGGAGCACAGTGACGTACCTGCCCAGCTTCACTGTGTATAACGTTTATAACCAAATGGTTTTATTTCCCCATAGCACAGGAAGTCTTATCTTATGGAAGAACAACATGGACTTTGACAGGTTGATCTACCACTTCCATTTGCCTACAAACAGCCACACTGTGTAAACTAAAGCCTCGCACACACATTATAACACACGGATCATTTTCATACGATGCAGTCGACGAACGTTTAATAACATTATCGTTAATCCTCATGATTGAAACGACATCTGTACACCCAGCAACAATAGTCACCACGATAGTCGTTAGATGTAGACGTTCGTACGGAACGGAACGTTCGTATCTTCGCGCAATTGCGAAAGCAGCGCATGCGCCTTTTATATATTTTTTCTTATAACGTTAACGATAATCTGCCGACCATGTACAAATGTACGATAATTAGCAGAACGAATCCGCCAGGCTGATCGTCGGAAAAAGCCGACAATAGTCGGCTTAAGGGTGGCTGTGCATGGTTCTTTTTAAAGGAGAAGTAAAGATAAGATTTTTATTTAGGTGATTCCTCACCTCAGAAGGGAATCAATGTTTGTACATTCAAAAAAAATTATTTTACTTTCCTGTATATTCCCTCAATCACTGGTCAGCCAGGGGGGCTGAAATATATGACCGGCTCTCCTGAGTCATCCTACTGAGAAATGTGGTCCTACAAGCGTACTTGTCCTTGACTTAACTACCATGGGAACAGCCAATGACACCGCAGGGGGGGAGATTCAATAAAAGTTCTTAAGGTTCGTACCAACCCGCAATGCAAAATGTGTACGAACATTTTGGCCGATAATCGGCCCGTGTATGGGCACTTTATCGGCTGAAAAGGTCATTCCTTAGGAGATCCAGGTCAGTCGGTCAACGATCTCCTAACGAACGACCGTTTTGGACGATAAAAATGGTGCTAATTTTGCCCCAACCAATCAGATCTTATTTAACATTTGAAAGCTAACATCTGATTGGTTGGGGCAAAATTAGCACCATTTTTAACAATAAGAACTTTTATTGAATCTCCCTGAATGTTTAAAACTAGTCTTGGAGTAATGTAATATTAGTGTCCCTGGTGCTACCTACCTGACCGCGCTCCCACAGTGACCTAATCCCTATTATTGCGTCTCTCTGTCTATGCAGCACATACCATTTAAAGTAAACTCTGGGGGGTGATATAGGAAGATGAGTGATGTGTGTTGGGATCAGTTCTACAAGGTACGACTGAACAATGTGTTCATGTTGGAGGTCTCGCCCCCCCTTTGAGGTGGATTTGCTGAAACGACAAACAATCCCAATCGCTCCGATCCAAAGTGAAAATGATTATTCCCATTGTTAAAGGATAAATAATACAACCGCAGGGGATTGTAATTATTAAACCCAAAAGGTAGTTGACATTTGGATTATTGCGGTTCACACTTCCAATGCAAATACTGTAATTACAGAAACGTCTCAGGCTGAAAGGCTGCCGTACAGTTCTGATTTTAAATAGAAATTATGTCAAAAAAATATGAGCTCCATTTCTACACAGAAATCTACTGGACATACTGTGTGGGTTGTAAATTGCAACTGTACTGGCCCAAATCACCTAACTATCCAGAGTAAGGATCTAAACTGCTGGGCTTGCTCTAGTTCCCCATACCATGGCTGGTAATACCAGTCTGGCTCCACCCCCTCTCAGAGTCTGGGACTCTTTCTGGATTGTCCAATGAAAAGACAGGTTTCCCATTAATTAAGCCACTCTGAAATGGTAGATCTGCGTTACAAGCCCATGTGTACCAGTTAGATATTGCCAAACTGTATCTACTTCCATGATGCTATGCAAATTTCATTACAAATATGAATGTTTACCAAGCATAATAACAAATGATCACACAAACGGTTACTTTACACCAATACACAGGCCGATGCTATATTGCCTGTTTGCAGGCAAAGTTAGCGTAAAACCCACATTACCCAATGTATTATCAGGATTGCTAATACTATCTATGTAATAATATCTTGTAGCAAAGAACTTAAGAGATTCAATTAGAGTTCTTATTGTTAAAAATGGAGCTAATTTTGCCCCAACCAATCAGATCTTATTTAACATTGAAAGCTAACATATGATTGGTTGGGGCACAATGAGCACCAATTTTAACAATAAGAACTTTTATTGAATCTGCCTGAATATGCCTTTATCTAATCATGTGTCCTATCATACATCAGCCTGAAAGGAAATTATTTATAATCCGGAATTCTGGATTGCAAGAAATAAATGAATTGCTTTAAACCAGGCTAATAACGCCACTTCCTTCCGGTTTATTTCAGCATGTTTTACTCTCGTTGGTTAATATCATTTACTAGATAGAAGGAATTAATCTAATTCTAGTGATCCTTAAAGGGATATTGTTGCCCTGAAAGAAAGTATTGACAGAAAACCCAAATGTTGGCATTTCCACCCCCCCACGTGAAAAATTTGACAAGTCCGAACGGACACAGATTTCTAGAACTATTTCTGTCCCGGATTTCTCAGACTTTCTGGACTCGCGGCTGTATTTTCAATAATTATCGAATTTATGGGCCGTTCACTAACCCTAGAATGTATCGTGCGCTAACCCTCGAATGTATCGTTCGCTAACCCTAAAATGTATCGTTCGCTAACCATAGAATGTATCGTTCGCTAACCCTAGAATGTATCATTCGCTAACCCTTGGATGTATCGTTCGCTAACCCTCGAATGTATCGTTCGCTAACCCTCGGATGTATCGTTCGCAAACCCTAGAATGTATCGTTCGCTAACCCTTGGATGTATCGTTCACTAACCCTAGAATGTATCCTTCCCCTTAACCCTCGAATGTATCGTTCGCTAACCCTAGAATGTATCTTTCACTAACCCTCGAATGTATCGTTCGCTAACCCTAGAATGTATCGTTCGCTAACCCTCAAACGTATCGTTCGCTGACCATCGAATGTATCGTTCGCTAACCCTAGAATGTATCGTTCGCTAACCCTAGAATGTATCGTTCGCTAACCCTCGGATGTATCGTTCGCTAACCCTAGAATGTATAATTCGCTAACCCTCGGATGTATCGTTCGCTAACCCTAGAATGTATCATTCGCTAACCCTCGAATGTATTGTTCGCTAACCCTCGAATGTATTGTTCGCTAACCCTCGAATGTATCGTTCACTAACCCTCGAATGTATTGTTCGCTAACCCTCGAATGTATCGTTCGCTGACCCTCGGATGTATCGTTCGCTAACCCTAGAATGTATCGTTCGCTAACCCTAGAATGTATCGTTTGCTAACCCTCGGATGTATCGTTCGCTAACCCTAGAATGTATAATTCGCTAACCCTCGGATGTATCGTTCGCTAACCCTAGAATGTATCATTTGCTAACCCTCGAATGTATCGTTCGCTAACCCTCGAATGTATTGTTCGCTAACCCTCGAATGTATCGTTCCCTAACCCTCGAATGTATCGTTCGCTAACCCTCGAATGTATCATTCGCTAACCCTAGAACGTATCGTTCGCTAACCCTAGAATGTATCGTTCGCTAACCCTCGAATGTATCGTTCGCTAACCCTAGAATGCATCGTTCCCTAACCCTAGAATGTATCGTTCACTAACCCTTGAATGTAGCCTTTGATTTTCAGGAACCCTCAAAAGTATCACTCATTTTCGGTAACCCTCGAATGTATGGATCATTTTTGCTAACCCTTGAATGTTTTGTTCGCTAACCCTCAAAAGTATTGTTAGATTTCGGTAATCCACGAAACTATGGTTCTATTTTCGCTAACCCTCGAAAGTATCGTTCGGTAACCCTCGAATTGGCCCTAACCCTCGAATGTATCTTGTGCAAAACCGCTCGTGTTTAAGAAGACTTTAAAAAAGTTTTAGTGTTAGTGATATGTTCCCCAGATCATTTCCCAGGTGCCGCAGCCATTTACAGTAAGTTACCATTGTTAGTTTAGCTGTAAATCACCCGGACTTTTCGTAATTCGAACTTTCAAACTTTTACTAAAGTTCGAAAGTTTGAAAACAGACCGAACTTTATGAAGTTCGACCATCTCTGCTAAACACACCTTGGACCCTACCCAAACCCTGAAAATGTTCTAGTTACTGACTTCCCTTCAGTCCCTCTGCAAGCTCAGAGAGCTTTTTTTTGAGCAGGACAGAGGAAGCACAGTTTTAGTCCAGGGGGCAACCAGGTGTTAGATTGTGGTATCAGTGCTGAAGGGTTAATCAGGGAGTAACGTTACTCTCAGTGGAGAAGTGTATAATTATAGGATTTCGTTCAAGGGGTGAACATGCCCTTTTAGTAAAGAACCCATTGCGGATTCACAAAAACTGCAAAATATAGACAAGAAGTTTGCAGGTTGTGTAATTGTAAATCTTTGTATTTTTACTATACCATAGTGCCCTGCATTACACATGCTACTAGTCAGCAGGGATATAACAACCATTCGCTTGTATTTAATTGTGTGCCCGCCCCCCCAGTGGCCATTTGTTAGTGTATTAGGGAGAGCAGATAGGAGAGACGGACAGTTCTGTATATTGCTAATGTCTGTTAATGCCAATAGCCAGCTTGCCAGCCAATCTACTGTACTAGCCAACATGTACTCCGTGTATATATATATATATAACATATATAATTGGTAAATCCAGTGCACACAAGAGGTCTTTTCTTTTGTAGAATACTTTTATTCACGCATAAATTTTCAGTGTATACAGCGACGTTTCGGTCGTGGTTTATGACCTTTTTCAAGCTTGTGGGTTACCCGTATTGACTTTGAATGGTTGTGGGTCGGGTTTGGGTCAGGTAGGAGTTTAACAATCAAAAAATAAATAAAAAATCTTTACAGCAGAAAAGATTGTATTCAGAACTTAAAAGCGGGTTCAGGTTGGGGTTTGGGTACAAATGGCTGCGCGTCGGGTTGTGGGTACGAAATCGGTAAAGCGGGTTCGGGTTACGGTTTGCGGATCGGGTCGGGTTCGGGCCTGAAAAACCCACGCAGGACTCTAATTCACACACAGACAGAAAGGCAAACACAGACAGACAGACACTCACACAGAGAGAAAGGCAAACACAGACAGACAAACACTCACACAGAGAGAAAGGCAAACACAGACAGACAAACACTCACACAGAGAGAAAGGCAAACACAGACAGGCACTTACACAGACAGGCTAACACAGACAGACAGACACTCACACACACAGACATTCAGGTACTCGCACAGACAGAGAAACACACAGACAGGCAACACAGACAGGCACTCACACAGACAGGCAAACACAGACAGGCACTCATACAGACAGGCAAACACAGACAGACACTGATACAGACAGGCTAACACAGACAGGCACTCACACAGACAGGCACTTACACAGACGGCAAACACAGACAGACACTGACACAGACAGGCTAACATAGACAAACATTCACAGACAAACACTCTCACACACAGAGATATAGATACTCACACAGACAGGCAAACACACAGAAACAGACAGACAGACACACACAGGCAAACACACAGACACTCACACAACACAGATAGGCAAACACACAGACACACACAGATTGCAGGGCCTTGACAGGGTCCAGGACAGGAATGGGAAGCGTGCCACCACCACCTCCCATCGCATTTTTCCTGGTCTTACTTGAGGCAGGGTGCAAGGGATGCGGCAGGTTCGGCCATGCAGGCTGGGAACCGAGGGGGAGGTCTTGCGAAGATTGCAAGTAGAAGATTCAAAGAGGCGGTCCCAGCTTTCCTCTGTAGCAGCAGAGACAGCCCAGCCCCCCTCCCTCCCTCAACGCCAGGAAAGGCTGCGGATAGATAGAAAAACTCTGTTCACCAAAAAGGGGGTCTCTACTCATCTCGATCGGGCCACATGTTGGGCACCACTGCTATTGGTCATTAAAACAAATCGTATTTATTTCACAATTACTAGACTTTAAAGGGCATGTTCACCCTTAAAACAAAAAAATGGTCAATTGTCAGTTACCTGACCCCAACTGATATATTTTTCACTTTATTACCTGCATTACTAACCAGATATTTAAGGATAATTATTTTCCCCATTCTGGCAGAGTAAGCTGGCCCCTCCCTCCATGCAGTCAATCAAGGCTGTGACAACTGACATCACAGCCAATGATTGACTGCTGTTTTACTTGCTGCCTCCTCTGCACATGCTCAAGCTCTTAGATCTGAGGGAGGAGGCAGATCATTTTGCTAGAACTTATCATTAATAATCTGGTTACAAATGCATGTAATAAACTGGGAACAATACCAGTTGGGGTTGTGGGAAAATAACATGCCCTTTAATAAGTTTTACTGCAAATGTGTGCTTTCCAAATTTGTGAATTGGCTGGTGAACCAATTCTGTGCAATTTCATCCACCTCTAGTCATCGGCTATTTGTTCTGTAAAGGTTCTTTTGGTTTGGTTGGCTGCAGGTTTGTTCAAGACCAACCCATAGGCTTAAAATCCTATATTTTAAAGTATTTTCTGAATGATCATATGACACTGATAACACAACTAAGCACCAATCAGAACTGAATGCATTGCAGAACACCAATCATAAATGATCATATTGCTAGGTGATGTTATATAAGGCTATGTTACAGAATGATTGTGGCTTTTGTGTGGTGTATATATATGTGTTGGCTGGTTGACAAAATGCATTGAGGGATTTCGCTTATGTTACATAAATTGTTGTAATGTGTCTATAAATGTCATTTATGTTAGAAAACCCACAAATCAATGATTTCTCAGCTCAGATCCCCCATAAGGACCAGACAATGTAAAACCTCATTTACAGGGTTATTCAATAAAGGTTCTTATCGTTAAAAATGGTGCTAATTTTGCCCCAGCCAATCAGATGTTAGCTTTCAAATGTTAAATAACATCTGATTGGTTGGGGCAAAATTAGCACCATTTCTAACAATAAGAACTTTTATTGAATCTCTTAGTTTCTTAAAGGGGAAAAGGTTTTCAAGTTTACATTAGACAGATCTAGACATTAGACATAGTTAGTCTACATATTCTTACCTTTTTAAAAAAATTAATTGATTTCATACCCTTTGCTATGCTTTGCTGTGGTCAGTAGTGAGCTTCCACGTTAGGTTTTGTAAGGGCATGGCCCCACTGCAACACTCTAAATCTATCGCATGCAATGTTATGTGTTTTGCGCATGCGATTTTCCTGTTTTTCCAAAAATGGGGAGCGCATGCGTTACCAAAACGCGAATAGACCCGCAATCGCACGCGCATAGGAAATCACAGGGATTTTCGTGTTCCCGCAATTTCCATTATAACCAAATCGCATGTGCAAAAAACACGTAAGTGGGGCCTAGCCCTCACTGTCCTTTTCTACCTGCTGTGGAATGTTCCTAACTGTGATTTCTACTGATTGGCTGTTGGGAGTGTCAAACATGCTCATATCTCTAGCATATGTATTTGTGCTGAACTTCCCCTTTAACATTTAATGTATAGAGGTCTAAAGAAATTCTCTTTGTTCATGAATTGTCTCTTAGAATCCAAGATTTGAATTGTTTTGTGCAGTATATACAGGGTGTGCTTATTACAGCCTTTTCTACGGCATCCTGTGTAGATAAACAGTATAGTGTGGCGGGGATGTCGGTGATTCAGGGGAAGGGAGCAGGCAGGAAACTGACACCTATAAGTGTGAGACCATCCGGACACAGTTGGAGGTATGTATACAGGTTTTAGTCACATGTCATCATAAAAATAAAAAAACATCCAACCACATCAAGGTAAATAAAATGTATATACTGTAGTCGTGCAGTGTTAAGTTCCATGACCTGTATAGCATCGGCCCCCCCAAATCCCCAAGACCACTATACTTACCTGGGTCCTGGTTATGCCTTGAGCTTGTGCAGCTGCAGTGTAGGCGGCACAAAAAGCAGGCATTAAGTTTTTGGCTTTAACGTCACGGCTACCCAGAAGGGACTGGAAAGAAAAAGGAGCCGGTGACTAAGCAGAACAAGATCTCCTTCCAGGGACTACTGGGACCCAGGTAAGTATTGTGGGGGTTTGGGGGGGCTTTGCAATAGAGGGAAATTTTGTCTGGTGGGTGGAATGTCCCTTTAAATAATAAAAAAAATATATCTGTGCTTGCTTGGTCATTAAACTATTAATGTTTAGTTAGTACTACTAATTCCCCTCACCCTCCCTTACTCACTGCCTCCTTGTAGTGTTGTGCACAGCCTCACCAGAAACACTGCTCTGCTTACACATCTCCCCCTCCCTCCCCCCTGCCTTCTTTTCTCTGCTGATTCTCTTAATTGTTGTAGAAAGTGTGCTGGCAGCCAAAGATCCTAGTAAGAGGTCAGGGATGGGACACATATTATGATTTCTACTTCTGGAGTGACAGGTCTATCCCTGTGAATGCTGTGATTTCAAATGATGATTCTCAGAATCTATAGCTCAGATTTAAAATACGAAAAAAGTTTTCGTGCAGTGGGATTTTGCATTTTCTAAAGGTACAATATTTGAATATTATTTTTTTTTTCCGAGTAAAGATACCCTTTAAAAACTAGAATCATTAAAGAGAGAAATGTGTTGCTGCAATAGTAGGAATGACCCGTAAATAGGAGACTCACTTTATATTCCTCTGTCTGTTAAAGGGGCCATCACCCAAATGGTCTGCAGAGCCAGAATAAATAAAATAATCTGTCTTTCATAAAATTAGTTATTGTTCAGTTTTTCTTCACAGCCCCAGCTGTGTGTATAGGGACGGTATTTTCTCTAGGCCCATGTTTGGCACCATTATACATTCCATAATCACTGCAGCTCCAAACCCAAGCAGCAGAGGGCGCTGGTAGAAAAGTTCCAAACAGCAAAAACAAGCAAATAAAAAATATTGTGTGAGCTAACCTACTTAGAGCTTGGCCACAATGTTAGGGGTATAGTATAGTATTTGAGGTTGAATAAAGACATACGTCCATCCAGTCCAACCCATCTAGCAATATCCTCATTTCCTGCCTAACTGTTGATCCAGAGGAAGGCAAAAAAAACCCACCAAATTTATGAAGGGGGAAAAAATTCCTTCCTGACTCCAAGTGGCAATCGGAAATTTCCCTGGATCAACTCTACTTTATGTATCAATACCAGTAACTTGTAACATTCCTTGTTTGTAGAAACTCATCCAGCTTTTTATTAAACTGACCAATTGAACCTGCCATAAAACAAGTCCACTGGAAGACAGTTCCATAGCTTACCGTTCCACAGTGACAAACCCTTTCCCAACTCACTTTATGTATCAATACCAGTAACTTGTAACATTCTTGTTTGCAGAAAACTCATCCAGCTTTTTTATAAACTGACCAATGAACCTGCCATAACAACGTCCCCTGGAAGACAGTTCCATAGCTTTACCGTCTCACAGTGACAAACCCTTCCCAACTCTACTTTATGTATCAAACCAGTAACTTGTAACATTCTTGTTTGTAGAAACTCATCCAGTTTTATTAAACTGACCAATGAACCTGCCATAACAACGTCCACGGAAGACAGTTCATAGCTTTACCATTCTCACAGTGAAAAAACTTTCCCAACTCTACTTTATGTATCAATACCAGTAACTTGTAACATTCCTTGTTTGTAGAAACTCATCCAGCTTTTTATTAAACTGACCAATGAACCTGCCATAACAACGTCCACTGGAAGACAGTTCCATAGCTTTACCGTTCTCACAGTGACAAACCCTTTCCCAACTCTACTTTATGTATCAATACCAGTAACTTGTAACATTCCTTGTTTGTAGAAACTCATCCAGCTTTTTATTAAACTGACCAATGAACCTGCCATACAACGTCCACGGAGACAGTTCCATAGCTTTACCGTTCTCACAGTGACAAACCCTTTCCCAACTCTACTTTAGTATCAATACCAGTAACTTGTAACATTCCTTGGTTGTAGAAACTCATCCAGCTTTTATAAACTGACCAATGAACCTGCCATAACAACGTCCACTGGAAGACGTTCCATAGCTTTACCTTCTCCAGTGACAAACCCTTCCCAACTCTACTTTATGTATCAATACCAGTAACTTGTAAAACTTCCTTGTTTGTAAGAACTATCCAGCTTTTTATTAAACTGACCAATGAACCTGCCATAACAACGTCCACTGGAAGACAGTTCCATGGCTTTACCGTTCTCACAGTGAAAAACCCTTTCCGAGCTTGAAGCCTAAACCTTTTTTCTTCAAGTCTTAAGGGATGTCCTCGTGTCCTTTGACATGTTCTATTGGTGAACAATGCCCCAGATAGTTTATTGTATGGCCCGTTAATGTATTTATACACAGTAATCATATCCCCATGCAAACGCCTTTTCTCCAGCGTACATAATTGTAACTTTTCCAGTCTCTCTTCATATTCAAGCTCCCCCAATCCCCTTATTAATTTAGTTGCCCTTCTCTGAACCCTTTCTCAAACACTAACATTTGTACTTGCGATCTGTGAGCACATGTGAATTGCAGCTCATTTCATGTTAATATGGCGGACACATTGCATTTGGAATAAAAAGCCATTACTGTCTAAAAATGGGACTGATTCAGCAAAGTGGAAAGTGGAAACAGAAATAATTTCTCTTTTTATCCTTTAATCACGTTTTAGCTTCTGTGTCGCTGATAAAACTCTATTTATAATGGACCTTTGTACCATTGAACCAGGAAGCCAGTTGTCAAAATAACAGATTCTCTAAAGCGTTGATGTCAAACTTGCGCCCCTCCATATGTTTGAAAACTACAACTATAATTCCCCCCCCCCTAGATTGTAAGCTCTTCGGGGCAGGGATCTCATTCCTATTGTGTCGAGACTTGTTGCATTTATACCCATTTATACATAATTTATATATATATGCTTTCTTAACCGATGTATGTCTATCTGTTAATGGCTTGCACTCATCCCCTTGTTTGTATACTCTGTATTTTATAATGTACAGCGCTGCGTACCCAAGGTGCTTTATAAATAAAATTATACATACATACAACTCCCAGTATTCCCTGACTGCAGTTTATTGACAGGAGAATTTTCCAACTCCCAACTCATCCAGAATCTATAAAGGGTCCCAAAGCATATCAGGGAGTCTACACATTCGAATCAATGTTAAGATTTGCAACATACATAGTAATGTTAGTGAAATACATACAAATAATTGAACATCACTAACGTATCCTACCAGTGCATCATGGAATTCCATACATTGTCTGACCTACACATGCAATAGCCCCTGAGGAGAAAGGACTTCTGGGAATATCCCATGTTTCCATTTAATCTCTTTAGGGAATACAGTACCATCCAGGCTGTTGCCTTTGTAACATTAAATGGGATGAGCGCAGAACAAGAATGCCTAATGTCCCTGGAAAACAGACCTACTTCTGGTTCAGTACCCAACTCTGGTAATGTTCAGTGTTATTAATCCAGAGCGAATGGAACAAACTGCTTTATACTGTATCCCCGTGCTAAGAGGAAGGGGGAGGAAGTGACTGCAACGTCCGCTCAGTGGAAGATTTTCATGTCTTTGCAGTGCTGTATTTTTGTGCAGGAATCATGTGTCAAGGAAAGTAATGAATCAGCTTTAGAAGTGGGTTATAAAATGTGTTTTAGCCTTAATTTGATCTAAATTCGGATTGGTTTGAGGATTGCCATCGGCTGGTTTAAAGAGATATTCAACCACCAGGTGCGCTCAAAGAAAATGACCAGAGACCCTATTTTCTGGTTAGACTGTATCTATCTAGATGACCGAAGATCCAAGATATAAATCAACGCTGTCCAATAGCATCCCTGAAATATTTTCCATTATTTATCTGCAGTAACTCAGTAAAAAGAAAACATTAAAAGAATAGTTCACTCAGAAAGTGTTATTAACACTAAGGTGTTATTTAAGGTGACACTGGGGCATTTCTGTCTTAAAGGGCAAGTCTAGTCCTAAAATGAAAACTTACATACAGGTAAATCACCCCCCCAAAACCCTAAACGGTAATAATTTGAAATCTGAAATATATAAGTCTAACCTGAAATCCTGCACAATGTCCTGTTTCCCCTGTTTCTGCTTCCTGGTTCTTCCAGTTAGTAACTGTCAATTTAGACAAGTGACATCACAGCCAATGACTGAATGTTAATCCCCTGTCTCCCTCTTCTGAGCATGCCCAGGCTCAGTACAGGCTCAGTACAGGTTTCTAAATTGCTCAGTTTCCATGAGGCATCCAGAAGCATAGCAGGCATACAGTAATGAATTCAAAGGACAAACTATGATATATCAACGTATTTTAAAGAGGCCATTCTTTCTAAAAGATGTTCTTATGGGGGTGGAGTTGCCCTTTAAAGCCATGTAACCAAGGGTTAACATGGCTTTAAGACAAATAACCGAAAAATTTAAGACCAATAACCGATAGCAGCTACCCTTAAAGAATGGTTTAACACAATTCGCTACGCACATTTACCAAATATGGCTTCCCGTATTAAATACTGGATTTGCACCTGGTGGTAAATCCCAAAAGGGATTTTACCAGCCATTAGCTGGTCTTAAATTGTGGAGTTAAATGTGGTGCAAATCCTTTATTAAATACATTGTGCCGATTGCACGGGTGTCTTCTGTGAAACCGGTGCAGCCAGTGCAATTAAGGAGTTAAACTTGCACTAACCTATTCAATATTGGTTAGCACGAGTTTAATCCCTACTTTTAGCACAGCACACGTGGGTAAATGAGGCCCAGAGAGATGCTATTGGCTCGGTGCATTGCCTAAAGGGGGCAATAGAGAGCAATATCGATACATAACCCTAACAGTCGTTATTTCACACTAACAATAGTTATTAAAACTAAAGAGCATAATGTAAGTCTAATGGGGATTATTTAACGCTAACATTGCGTTGGGCTGTATTTATAAAAGCGCGGTATAACGGCAATACCATTTGCAATTACTAAAGATCAGTCATTTACAATGTCGTCTTTATATTGTACTACTAATAGCATGCACTGCGAAGCAGCAGCCGTAGAATACTGCAACGGCTTTTAACTTCCCGTGGTATTTTACACTCACAGTTGCAAATGTGCCTGTAAAATAAGGGCCGTAAAGTACTAATAATGAGCGCTATTTTATGGTATAATCCTCCTGTTATTGAATAAAATGCTCGTTAATGTACAACCACATCATGATTTAATTTATAAACTATAACGACAAACTATTTTCACACCTGTTCTGTAAAATGATGCTTGTTAATCCCATGGTATCATTAACTATGACCCAATGAGACTATGTGTGGGCCTGGAATTGTCTTTTCCTTTTGTTCATATTCAATTTTTTAGCCCTATCAGGGGTGTAATAAGTAACTAAAGTCCATCTTTAGTACAGTCCGACATGCAATCTGGGAGATGCAATAATGGCAGCTCCCCCAGTGCAAAATCCATGCTACCCAATGTAATGTCTGGTTAGCATGGGATTTGCACCGATGTTGCTCCATTTTTTAAACAATTTTGAAAAAAACGTGGCACAACTTACACAATATATTTTAAATGTCCAAATCCAGAGCACCAATCAATTCTCCCGTTCCTCACTCCCTCAAACCCCAAAATCTGTGGGCCCTAAAACCCTTAATCATTACCTTTCTCTGCCGTGCTAGTCATCCCTGCTCTATGCCTCCTCTGCAAGCTCAAAGAGGAGGCGCACAGGACAGAGGCAGTACGCTGGCATGGAGTTAGTCATTGACTGTGACATACATAGTAACATAGTATTGAGGGTTGTATAAAGACATACATCTATCTAGTCCAACCTTTATATCTTACCCATAATGCCAAACAGTTACATAGTAACATAGTATTGGAGGTTGTATAAAGACATACGTCTATCTAGTCCAACCTTTATACCCTACCCATAATGTCTGTATAACAGTTACATAGTAACATAGTATTGGAGATTTGTATAAAGACATACGTCCATCTAGTCCACCTTTCTCCCTACCCATAATGTCTGTATAAACAGTTACATAGTAACATAGTATTGGGGTTGTATAAAGACATACATCTATCTAGTCCAACCTTAACCCTACCCATAATGTCTGTATAACAGTTACATAGTAACATAGTATTGGAGTTGTATAGACATACGCCATCTAGTCCAACCTATACCTACCCAAAATGTCTGTATAACAGTTACATAGTAACATAGTATTGGAGGTTATATAAAGACATACTCCTCTAGTCCACACCTTTATACCCTACCCAAATTCTGTATAACAGTTACATAGTAACATAGTATTGGAGGTTGTATAAAGACACACTCATCTAGTCCACCTTTATACCCTACCCATAATGTCTGTATACAGTTACATAAACATAGTATTGGAGGTTATATAAAGACATACATCCATCTGTCCAACCTTTATACCCTACCCATATGTCTGTTAACAGTTACATAGTAACATAGTATTGGAGTTTTATAAAGACATACTCCATCTAGTCCAACCTTTATACCCTACCCATAATGTCTGTATAACAGTTACATAGTACATAGTATTGGAGGTTGTATAAAGACTACGGCCATCTAGTCCAACCTTAATACCCTACCCATAATGTCTGTATAAAGTCTCATGTAACATAGTATTGGAGGTTGTAAAAGACATACATCCATCTAGTCCAACCTTTATACCCTACCCTAATGTCTGTATACAGTTACACTAGTAACATAGTATTGGAGGTTGTATAAAGACATACATCTATCTAGTCCAACCTTAAATCTTACCATAATGCCAACAGTTACATAGTAACATAGTATTGGAGGTTGTATAAAGACATACATCTATCTAGTCCAACTTTCCCTTACTCTACACCTAAATGCACACATGTTACATAGTACATAGTATTGGGGTTGTTAAAGACATACGTCAATCTAGTCCAACCTTTACCCTACCCATAATGTCTGTATAACAGTTTACATAGTAAATAGTATTGGAGGTTGTATAAACCATATGTCCTCTAGTCCAACCTTTATACCCTACCATAATTCTGTATAACAGTTATAAGTAACATAGTAGGGGTTGTATAAAGACATACATTCATCTAGTCCAACCTTTATACCCTACCCATAATGTCGTTATAACAGTTACATAGTAACTAGTATTGGGGTTGTATAAAGACACATAATCTAGTCCAACCTTTATACCCTACCCATAATGTTGTATACGTTACATAGTAACATAGTATTGGGGTTTTTATAAGACATACTGTCCATCTTCCAACCTTTAACCCTACCCATAATGTCTGTATAACAGTTACATAGTAACATAGTATGGAGGTTGTATAAAGACATAGTCCATCTAGTCCGCCTTATACCCTACCCATTCTGCCTAACAGTTACATAGTAACATAGTATTGGAGGTTTTATAAAGACATATCAATCTAGTCCAACCTTTTACCCTACCATGTGTCCTACAGTTACATAGTAACATAGTATTGGAGGTTGTATAAAGACATAGTCCATCTAGTCCAGCCTTTATACCCTACCCATGTCTGCCTAACAGTTACATAGTAACATAGTATTGGGGGTTGTATAAAGACATACATCTATCTAGTCCAACCTTTATATCTTACCCATAATGCCAAACAGTTACATAGTAACATAGTATTGGAGGTTGTATAAAGCCATACGTCCATCTAGTCCAACCTTTATATCCTACCCATAATGCCAAACAGTTACATAGTAACATAGTATTGGAGGTTGTATAAAGACATACATCTATCTAGCCACCTTTTATACCTACCCATAATGCCAAACAGTACATAGTAACATAGTATTGGGGGGTTTATAAAGACATACGTCCATCTATCAACCTTGTACCCTACCCATAATGTCTGTATAACAGTTACATAGTAACATAGTATTGGAGGTTGTATAGACATTATCCATCTAGTCCAACCTTTTATACCCTACCCATAATGTCTGTATAACAGTTGATAGTAACATAGTATTGGGGTTGTATAAAGACATACGTCATCTAGTCCAACCTATATACCCACCCATAATGTCTGTATAACAGTTACATATAACAGTATTGGAGGTTGTATAGACATACATCCATCTAGTCCAACCTTTTATCCCTACCCATATGTTCTGTATAACAGTTTACTAGTAACATAGTATGGAGGTTGTATAAAGACATACGTCCATCTATCCAACCTTTATCCCTACCCATAATGTCTGTATAACAGTTACATAGTAACAAGTATTGGAGGTTGTATAAAGACATACATCCATCTAGTCCACCTTTATACCCTACCCATAATGTCTGTTAACAGTACTAGTACATAGTATTGGAGGTTGTTGAAGACATACGTCCATCTAGTCCAACCTTTATACCCTACCCATATGTCTGTAAACAGTTACATAGTAACTAGTATTGGAGGTTGTATAAAGACATACTTCTCTAGTCCACCTTTATACCTCTACCCATAATGTCTGTATAACAGTTACATAATACATAGTATTGGAGGTTGTATAAAGACATACTCATCTAGTCCAACCTTTATACCCTACCCATAATGTCTGTAAACAGTTACATAGTAACATAGTATTGGAGGTTGTTAAGACATACGTCCATCTAGTCCAACCTTTTACCCTACCCATAATGTCTGTATACAGTATACTAGTAACATAGTATTGGATGTTGTATAAAGACAACGTCCATCTAGTCCAACCTTTATACCCTACCATAATGTCTGTATAACAGTTATATAGTAACATAGTATGGAGGTTGTATAAAGACTACATCCTCTAGTCCAACCTTTATACCCTACCCATAATGTCTGTATACAGTTACATAGTAACATAGTATTGGAGGTTGTAATAAGACATACGTCCATCTAGTCCAACCTTTATACCCTACCCATAATGTCTGTATAACAGTTACATAGTAACATAGTATGGAGGTTGTATAAAACATACATCCATCTAGTCCAACCTTTATACCCACCCATAATGTCTGTCTAACAGTTACATGTAACATAGATTGGATTGTATAAAGACATACATCCATCTAGTCCAACCTTTATACCCTACCCATATGTCTGTCTAACAGTTACATGTAAACGATAGTAGGAGGTTGTATAAAGACATCACCATCTAGTCCAACCTTTATACCCTACCCATAATGTCTGTATAACAGTTTACTAGTAACATAGTATTGGAGGATTGTATAAAGACAATCCACTCAGTCCAACCTTATATACCTACCCATAAGTGTCTGTATAACAGTTACGTATAACATAGTATTGGAGTGTTGTATAAAGACATACATACAATTCTAGTCCAACCTTTATACCCTACCCATAATGTCTGTATAACAGTTACATAGTAACATAGTATTGGAGGATGTATAAAGATATACGTCAATCTAGTCCAACCTTTATACCCTACCCATAATGTCTGTATAACAGTTACATAGTAACATAGTATTGGAGGTTGTATAAAGACATCCACCCATCTAGTCCAATCTTTATACCCTACTCACTCTACCTAACAGATGATCCAGAGGAAGGCAAAAAAAAAATGCTGGAAAGGGGGAAACAATCCCTTCCTGACTCCAAACGGCAATCGGAAACTATCCCTGGATCAATACGAACTAGACGGTTACTGTGATGGCAGTGACATATGTGTGAGATGGTGGATTTCATGTAGAAGGGAAAGGTAAGGATTATGGGCTTCTGGAACTACTGGGAGAAAAGTAACTATATCGATCTTGGTGTTTGGGAGTGGGGCAGGGAAGGTAAGTATAGGTTTGTGTTCTGGGGGTGGGCATGCCCTTTAAGTAAAGTTTTGCACTATTTTGTGCAAGACATAATGAAAAGTATGTTAGACGCAGAGGAGATGTCAGTGTATACCTCTGTGTATACCTCCATAAGCGTAGTGATCTTCAAAATATATCATACCAATGCACGTGTCTCAATAAATATTCCCCCTTACCTGTCCACACTGATAACGCACAACGTCATGATAGATGCTGTGCAGCACATTACATCCATGGCAATGAACACGTTGCAAAACACTTTCCCGAAGAGCCATTCTCCACCCACCAGGTCGGTAATGATGACAAAAGGCATCACAGCTATGGCCACAGAAAGGTCAGCTGCAGCCAGGGACACAACCAAGTAGTTAGAAGGCTGTCTTAGCTTCTTCACTATGCACACCGAGATGATCACCAAAGCATTCCCAGCAATAGTAAACAAAGTCAAGATGGACAACACAACACCAATGACTATCTTCTCCGTATCTCCATACAGTAAGATCTCCTCCCCACAGTCATTGTTGGTAAGGTTAGGAGTGGTCAAGTCTTGTTCAGTTGTAGTTAAAG
The DNA here is from genome assembly GCA_019447015.1 of Hymenochirus boettgeri. Lineage (NCBI taxonomy): Eukaryota > Metazoa > Chordata > Amphibia > Anura > Pipidae > Hymenochirus > Hymenochirus boettgeri. Next base: position 24,555,259 of record CM033469.1, read on the forward strand.
GTCTTTCAGTCATGAATGCAGATGGTAGAAGGTTCTGATGGCCATCGACTGGTATCTCGCCGTGCAAAAAAAGATGAGAATCCATCAGCTGGCTTGACTTGACCTGTATCAGCATGTTTTTTGGTCACAAAAGACAAAGATGGCAGCAAGGAACATGAGATGCTCTTCTGCCCGGATGAACCTAAGGAAAATGAGTTTAGAGTTGTCAGAACCAACCAGCCAACAAAAAAATTGACATGTCCCCCAAGAAACAACTCTTCCCAAGCACAAAAAAACCAACTTAAAACACACCGCCTTGTCTTGAATGAGTAAAACCATAACCAGGTTCCATCACTGCTGTGCACCAAACCAATGTAGACAAAAACCTCATGACCTCATAATTCACTTACAAAAACAAGATCTATCAAGTCACCTATCAACATTCCTTTCATTAAAAACTGTACACGGCAATATCAGTATCATGAACTCTAAATATCATTAACGCAGCTGCATACCGTACAGTACATATTTAATATTTATTCCACAGTAAAACCATACTTAATCCATACTTTATTATCTGGACACATATTTAAAGACTACAAGATCTTTCTATAACATTCAGTTAGACACATTCTATATATCCAGACAGAGCAAAACAGAATTCATTTATATTTAATGTTCTAGCAGCCGATGAGACTCCTTTTTCACTATGATGTCCAACATCCAACACTATTGGGTAATTAAGGACAGTTTACAAGAAAATAATGTATTATTTCATCCTCTATAAACACAGACCAACATCATTGCTTAGAACTGGCCTTTGTTTGTTATATCAGTGAGGAGACATCTTCATCTTCAGTTAGACATTACAAACCTCCAACAAATTCTTGTTATTTTATAAATTCTCACTTAAGACTCAACGCTAACTATTCAATGCTAACACGCACACACACACACATGGATATAAATTGAACTATCTACTGTGACTGAAGAGTTTTGTGTATTATTTGTCCTCTACACACAAAACCCTATCCAGTGTACAAAAAAGTTGTGTTATTCGCATGGCGATTACTCGTGAGATTTCTTCAAAATACCCCTGCATTCTATTTATAGCCATGTATATATATTTTTGCCTTTTAATGTCTCACAGGGGAATTTTTTTTTCTGGGGAATTACTTCCACACCACGGGCCACATTGAAAGCAGAGCCCATTTGCAGCAGTTAACATGCCCGAGTCATGTCCCATAATTGCCTCCAGTACAAAACTCTCTCTTCCTTTCCCAAGGTAATGCAAAGTGCAGATCAGAAGGATATGTCAATCTTTTGCTCTCTCTATCTCTCTCCCTCTCTCTCTGGGGGTAGGTTTGGGATTTCCTGCCTGTTACACTTTAATTACAATCTGGGAATTCAAAACAAACATCAAGACCATTGATATCCAAGAACAATTATAAGGTGGATTTAATCTACAAATAGACTTTTAAAGGTGTAGAATTGTGATTTCAAGGTGATCAACCCAGTGTGACTAACCATTCCATTTCTCAGATCTTCTCTTACCTCTTGTGGTTATGCTGGTGACAAACTGGCAGGAGATGCCCCTTGTATGCTCTCCAAACATAGTCATGTTCTTTGCCCTTGCTTGGGTCTTTCAGCAGTAAGACATCATGGACCCTTGGACATCTGGGATGTGGTAGATCTTGACTGTTCACATCTTAGCCCAGCACAGGAACAGCAATGTAACATGTAGTGGCATAAGTTGGTTCCTCTACTGTCCCCATCCATTATAAAGTTTCATGGTCCTCTCCTCTAATACCGGACATTATCTGTGGTTGCCCAGGAGATCTTACCATGGCCACATCTACATGGAAGAAAAAATAATGCTTGGCTGCTTACTGATGCTGGCACAGTCTTTATCATCTGGCACTGAACTGCCCACCCCAGCAGGAGGCATCCTGCATCGCCCCCTCTTTCCTATCTTCCACCCTCGCTATATTCATTGCAGTCTCTCTCACTCATGCTTCCCTCCTAAATGTTCTTCTTCTACTCTACTTCTCCTCTACTGCTTCTCTGTCTTCTGTACCACCTTCTTCTCTTCCATTCTACTTCCATTCTTCTTCATTGTTTGTCGATACCACCATTCACTTGCTTTCCCTTTCACCTTCTCTTTCCTCCTTCCATTCATTTTTATTCATTCTCTCCTCCATACTCACTCCTTCTCTTGTATCTTTCTTCAGTTTCTTTCTCTGCTGATTCTCTCCAACTATCAGATACTGTGTATTCCCTTCATACTTCTCTAATTTCATTGTAGCCTCACTCACCCTTATTTACCTCTAGAAAGTCTTGAATAACTCACTCTTTACATTATCTCTCCATTCCACGTTTTGTCTCTTTGCCCCTCATATCTTATCTGGTAAAGTCTCTTTTCTCTCTTAGATTCCTGCAATTTTATTACATTCTCTCTCTCTCTCACTTACATTCTCTATCCTCTCTCTCACATTCTGTCTCTTTTGCTCTCTTTTTTCTCTCTTCTCTCATAACTATCTCTCTCACTACTCTACACTACTTCTCTCTTTTCTTCCAATTATGCTCTCTATCTTTGCTCTTCCTATTTTACACTATTTTCTCTCTTTCACACTTATAGTGATACATAAAGCCTCTTAAACTCTCGTTCACACACATTCTCTCTAAACCAATGTGTATGTGTATGTTGACACTAATTCACACTCAAGTACACTGCAATTAATTTATTGTCTCCCTGTAAAACACACAAACACTTTCCTTATTTCTCCCACACACTTATCCATCCACCTTACCTCAGTCTCTGTCTCCACTGTCAGACTGTGCAGCTGGATGTTGCTGGCTGTTCCAAACAATGACCCAGCTGTGGTGGATGTGGCTATAAACTGTGCAGCGTCTGTGTGAGCTCTCGGGAAGGCGTGTGAAGGGTTAACCCTGAGCAGGATTTAATTCCTTGTGCAGATTAGAGGCGAATGGTTTGACTCATTCAGTGTTTTACTGTCCCCAGCACCAACCCAGAGCTAGTTCCTCTGTGCCATCCCACTGGGAGCTAAATATAAACCATCTCTCTATGAGACTTGGCATGGCAGCAGGCAGTGGGCACAGGGTAGGGGGCAAGAATTGGCATTGCTGGAATTTCAATTCAATTTGTATATCCCCACATGGAGAGCGCAGAGCATATACCTTACAATGTCTATATTATAAAGGAAAAGGCAACCTGCTGGTTTTAATTTACCATTTCCAACGTGGGCTTGCTGAGAACTGTAGTTCCACACCGACTGGGGGAGAAATTGGTTTTTTCCCCTACATTCGTGTTAAGTGGTTATTAGGTGACCTGCTGATTGGAGGATTCTTTTAAATAATGGAATTAGCAGGGCTGCACTAATTGCCAACAAATTGCATTAGAATTGCATTCATTCTGACTCCCCTTGCTGTGTGTTTTACAGTCCCTGATTTCACTCTGATCTGGCAGCCTGTTGGTTGAATGACACAGATCAGGGTTAAGCTGGGTACACACAGTAGATTTTTAGAAGATGACAGACAAAATCTGCAAGATCCTGTCTGTCATTTCTCAAAGATCAGGGAACACACAGTCCCAAGCGTTCTTCCAATACACAGCATATACGCAGCATACACAAATTATATACGCAGCATATACACAGCATAAACACATTATATACGCAGCATATACACAGCATAAACACATTATATACGCAGCATATACACAGCATAAACACATTATATACGCAGCATATACACAGCATAAACACATTATATACGCAGCATATACACAGCATATACACAGCATATACACAGCATACACACATTATATACGCAGCATATACACAGCATACACACATTATATACACAGCATACACACATTATATACACAGCATATACACAGCATACACACAGCATACACTCATCATATACACAGCATATACACATTATATACACAGCATACACACATTATATACACAGCATATACACAGCATACACTCATCATATACACAGCATAGAGACTGTTCAGGACTGTGTGTTTCCCTCGAACAATGGGCGACTCCCCTATAGGGAGCCTACCTCGGCCAATGGCAATGTACGTTGGCCGCACACTCGTTCGGGAAAGGCACTACACACGCTAACAATAAAGCCCTGTTACCGTCAGATCCTACAGTATCAGGGCTTTATCGCTAGTGTGTGTACCTTGCTTTACACATGTTGTCCCATCACTAGGACTGTCCAATTGCAATTCATCCATCCAGTTAGTTCAGGTAAACCACACATTAGAAATCAGAGTATGAACATGTTGGAGCAGAGTTCTGTTCTATTTATACTATTATAATGTCATTATAAAAATATTGCAAAAAAATACTGCAGCGGGTCTACGTCTTACAGTGGGCGATGGAATGGATACATTGTTGCACAGGCTCATAGTATTTTCTAGCCCCTCCCTTCATCCCTCCCACTTCAGAGCTGTCAAGTTATTACTGGCTGACCTGTCCATCACCTTTCTTTAAAGGAGAACTGTTGTGTGAATAAACCGTTTTTCAAAAAGCATTAAAATGAAAAGTACCTGGGGCAGGGAGGTAGGATTGGTACCTTTTTACCTCCTGATATCATTTCTATGAGGAGCGGCAGCACAAAAAAAACTGCTTCTGCCAGTCTTCCTGAATGCTTTAGGGCCATAACCTGGCACATTTTAACCATATAGTTGTCCTTTAATCAAAACTTCAAAATGATGCTGTCCATACACATTTCATGTAAGATATTAGATGGCTTCAATGTTTTATCATCAAATCTATCTAAAATCCATAGAATAAAATCTTTGCAGTTTTACCACCTGCCATTCAGGGACTACGTTTCGTAATGTAATGCTGATTTACAGATGATATCTGTATTTGCCAATTATTGAATCCGTTGAGGCTCATATATATGTTTTAGCCGAGTTCTCCTTTAATGTTCTTCAGTTGTAAAGGTGCAAAAAACTGCTGAATGACAGCTGTCAATACCCTGTCACTTTCATTAAACACTCACCATTTGTTTTCAGTCCGCAATCGATCACCTCATTGATAGATTTTTCCCCGTAGATTGCTGTCCTGCTCTGAGGCTAATTAATTCCGGCCGCATTTATGTTACCGCTCGAAGCACAGCTTGACAGGATTTTTTTTTATTTGTACTGAAGTTACCCTTTAAATCGTAGATCTTTTTTTTTTTTTAATTTACATGCATGCTGCAGACTGCATCTATTCCTGGGATTGTCCAGCGGTGTGCCTCCAGATGTTTGAAAACAACTCCAGCATTCCTACAGAAGGAAGCCAGGGAATGCTATGAATTTTCGTTTTTAAACATCTGGAAGCTCGTAGTTTGAGAATGTTTGCCTGTGAGCTTTCTAACTATTGTGGTTTGTGAATTACCTATATATCATGTCTTACTTGAATGGTGGCCTATTAAATCTGCATTGATATGGTTTAAAAATACCTAATCACAGAGTTTAATATAAACTTGTTGAGATCTACCCCATCAGACAGGATAAATTAGAGTAACATAGTCATTGGGGTCAGTATATAAATCTTTTCCTCTCTTCCCTAAACAAAACTGACAGTTATCTCTGATTAAATGACAGAAATAGGTCTCATCTGAACTGCAAACAAAGGCCTCTCCATGCATAAGGACGCAAGTTGCTCTTTATTTGAACGAGGTATTTAGGTATTACTGAAGAAAACAAATAATCTGACAATCTCTGTTATGATGAAACTTGTTATCGTTTTCCTATAAAAGATGGATTTATATGGCGGGGCGAAAAAACACTTTTGCTAATGATTAAACACAACTGCTCCGCAAATGAAAATAGGAAGGTCTGTTTATGGTTTGAAACTTAGCAGATGAACAGGTTATTGTAATATATCTATAACACAAGAAATTGTTTATAGAGCAGAAATTAAAAAGTAGTTGTTTCATTTTGCCACAGGATAATAAAACCTTTTAGACCAATAAAAATGTTTGTCTTGTGAGATTAATGTCAAATGACCAATCAAAGCTAAAATCTGATTGGATACTGTGTTTTACAAGGCCAGTTGACCAATTAGAATTTTTAAGTAACTACGTTGTTTTCAATTGATACTAAACCGTAATACACTAAAAATATATGATCATAATAACAAAATTATGGGAACTGTCGGCCTTTGGCTACTTTTGCCAAGAAGAACAGTTCTTTGTTTGAGACGACCACTTGCTAGTGGCAAACAGTCAGTCAGAACGATGAAATCCTATTGTGTGTATCAAGGGGCACAATATATACTAATATAAAATACAGTAAATATGTGAGTGTGTGTGTTTATAATAGAAAGCAACAGTTTATTGAACCATTATAATAATCACTTAGCTATGTCACAAATCATGTGACCAGTGATAAAAATACCTGAAGAGTTAAAGATATTAAAATGAACTAGCGAAATGCAGCAGAATCACATGACACTGCAGAAGCACAGCTGCTCCTAAGTAAAATAAATCTGGACGCTAGAGGGCGCTGGTATGCCACAAAGGTAACAAAACAGCAAAAATAGAACTAAGCTTGTGTATATCTGTAGCACTCGCTTGAATCAACTGGACTCAAAGTTTAGTTTTTGAAGACGTTTCGCTAGTCATCCGACTGGATGTCTCCAGTCGGAGACTAGCGAAACGTCTTCAATAACTAAACTTTTAAGTCCAGTTGATCCAACTGAATACAACAAATATACCATGACCTGGATGAATGAATATTACAGATATACCATGACCTGGATGGATAAATATTACAGATATACCATGACCTGGATGAATGAATATTACAGGAGATACCATGACCTGGATGAATGAATATTACAGATATACACCATGACCATGGAATGGATGAATATTACAGATATACCATGACATGGATGAGATGATATTACAGATATACCCTGACCTGGATGGATGAATATTACAGATAGACCATGGACCTTGATGGATGAATATTACAGATATACCATGACCGGATTGATGAAATGCATACGAGATAGACATGACCTGGATGACATGAACATCACAGAATATAATGACCTGGATATGATTAGTACAGATATACCATGACCTGGGATGAAGAATATTACAGATATACCATGACCTGGATGAATGAATATTACAGATATGACCGTGACCTGGATGAATGAATATTACAGATATACCATGACCGTTGTTTGAATATACAGATACGGTGAATGAATATTACAGATATACCTGACCTGGATGATGAATATTTTTTTTTACAGATATACCATGACCGGATGAATGAATAGTACAGATATACCATGACCTGGATGATGAATTATACAGATATACCATGACCTGGATTAATGAATATTACAGATTATAGAATGACATGGATGGATGAATATTACAGAATAAATGACCTGGATGAATGAATATTACAGATATACCATGACCTCGATGAATGAATATTACAGATATACCATGACCTGGATGAATGAATATTACAGATATACCATGACCTGGATGGATGAATATTACAGATATACCATGACCTGGATTTTTTTTTTTTGTTTTTTTACCAGATATACCATGAACTGGATGGATGATATTACAGATATACATGACCTGGATGAATGAATATTACAGATTATACCGCGACTGGATGAATGAATATTTACAGATATACCATGGCATAGATGATGAATATTACAGATATCCATGACCTGGATGGATGAATATTACAGATAGACCATGACCTGGATGGATGAATATTACAGATAACCATGACTGGATGGTAATAATATTACAGATATACCATGACCTGGATGAATGAATATATCAGATATAACCATGACCTGATGAATGAATATTATACAGAATACCATGATCTGGATGGATGAATATTACAGATATACCGTGACCTGGATGGATGAATATTACAGATATACCATGACCTGATGAATGAATATTACAGATATACCATGACTGGATGGATGAATATTACAGATATACCATGACCTGGATGAATGAATATTACAGATAACCTGACCTGATGAATGACATACATAACCATGACCTGGATGAATGAATATTCAGATATACCATGACCTGGATGGATAAGATATTACAGATATACCATGACTTGGATGGATGGATAATATTACAGAATCCATGGACCTGGATGAATGAAATACAGATAACCCAGACCTGGATGAATGAATATACAGATATACCATGACCTGGATGGATGAATATTACAGATATACCATGACTGGATGGATGAATATTACAGATATACTCATGACCTGGAGGATGAATATTACAGATATACCATGACCCTGGATGGATAATATTACATATATACCATGACCTGGATGGATAGACTATTACAGATATACCATGTCCTGGATGGAATGAATATTACAGATATACCATGACCTGGATGAATGAATATACAGATATACCATGACCTGGATGAATGAATATTCCCAGATATACCATGACCTGGATGGATGTAATATTACAGATATACTATGACCTGATGAATGAATATTACAGATATACCATGACCTGGATGAATGAATATTCAGATGACCATGACTGGATGATGAATATACGATATACCGTGACCTGGATGAATGAAATATACAGATATACCATGACCTGGATGAATGAATATTACAGATATACCATGACCTGGGATGGATGAATATTACGATATACATGACCTGGATGAATGAATATACAGATATACCATGACCTGGATGAATGAATATTACAGATAGACCATGACCTGGATGGATGAATATTACAGATATACCATGACCTGGATGAATGAATATTAAGATAGACCATGACCTGGATGAATGAAATTACAGAGATACCATGACCTGGATGAATGAATATTACAGATATACCATGACCGTGATGAATGAATATTACAGATATACCATGACCTGGATGGATGAATTACAGATATAACCATGACCTGGATGAATGAATATTACAGATATACCATGACCTGATGGATGAATTACAGATATACTATGACCTGGATAATGAATATTACAGATATACCATGACCTGGATGAATGAATATTACAGATAGACCATGACCTGGATGGATGAATATTACAGTATCCATGACCTGGATGGATTACAGAATATACTGACCTGGATGGATAATTATTACAGATATACCATGACCTGGATGGATGAGAACCTTCTCAAGCCTGTGTAATATAAGGATAGGAGAAGTCACCTTGGAGTTTTAGAAATGTATTCTAGTAACCGAGCCCTTAAATATTCTTATTACTTACTAAGAAAAATGCAGCATTAGTATCCCTATTAGGCTGGAGTCAAACCCTCAGGGATTTCATGTGCCCACTTAGTGATATTATTATTACTCTTGGTTACTTCGTGATTCTGAATATTCCCCATGGACAGACGATGGCTGGGAACCCTTTGAAAGTCTGTCAGTGTTCTGTTAACACAGTTTGGAATAACACAATTGGTGATAATACTTTAGGCCAGACTCTAGGCGCTACCGAAAAAAGTGGGAATCAGAATCATTTGTGTCCCCTGTTATTTGGTACACTGCCCCTAAAATGCCTAATTGAATGAAAGTGTAAGGTTCAATGCCATTTAATAGGATTAGCGATTATATTATGGTAATATATATAGACAGCAAAAGTGCATGCTTTATCCCCCTCCCCTAAAGCCTACCCCGGGTGTGAAGCCCCAAACCGTTGGGTCCTAGCCCCTGGGTTCCACATGGTAAGCCTGGTCTGACCCGCCTCCCAGTTGTGTCACGGGCCTTGCTAATGGTCTATAGTAAGACACTATGTAAATACTATTGCAAACCCAGGGGGAGAATCAGCCTTGATTCCTTACGTCTGTGTTGCCTTTATGGGAGAGGGGGGAAATATGCACAATTGTGTCTCATAGGTACCTTCAGCATTCCAGATCTAAATATACACAAACCTGTCTGCAATAATGCACTGATGGCTACTGGGGGTTAAAGGCTGGATACATGACCATATCCTTCCTGATTCTGTGTTGCATTTGAACAAACGATTGAAAAGGATTATCAAATTTTACAACCTTATTTAAATAAACCACTTCAGAACATTGTGTTAAAGGATTAATATTTAAATCTGAGCACAGCCTCTCTCATTCAATGGTAGCAAAATAATTTATTTACATTTGATGCAACTTTCAGATGCTAAATAATTTACAACTGTTTCCAGTTCAAGTACAATCACAGAAATCCATTCATGACATAACTGTATCTATCTATGTATTTATCTATCATCTCTTCTCTCTCTATACAGTATCTTCTCATCATATTATCGTATCTTCTATTTAGCTATCTATCTATCTATCTATAGCTTACTCTATCATCATCTAAATATTCTATAGATCTAGCTCTACATCTATCTATCTATCGATCTGTCTATCATCTATCTATCTATCTATCTAATCTATCTATCTATCTATCTATCTATCTATGCTATCTATCTATCAATCTATTAATCTATTTATTTATATATATCTATCTATCTACTATCTATCTACGTTTCTATCTATCTATCTATCTTCATCTACTCATCTATCTATCTATCTATCATCTATCTATCTATCTATCTACGTTTCTATCTATCTATCTATCTATCTATCATCTATCTATCATCTATCTATCTATCAATCTATTTCATCTACTATAGTATCTATCTTCTATATACCGGTAGTATCTATCTTCTATCTATCATCTATCTATATATCTATCTATCTAGCATATATCTATCTATCTATCTATCTATCTATCTATCTATCCATTAATCTATTATCTTATTAGATTTATCTATCTATCTATCTATCTATCTATCTATCTATCTATCTACGTTTCTCTATCTATCTATCTATCATCTATCTATCTCCTATCTATCTATCTATCATCTATCTATCTCTACGTTTCTATATCTATCTTCATCATCTACTATCAATCTATCTAGCTATCATCTATTATCTATCTATATAGTATCTTCTTCGATATAGGATCTATCTTCTATCTATCATCTATCTATATATCTATCTATCTAGCATATATCTATCTATCTACTATCTATCCATTATCTAATTATCTATTAGATTTTAATCTATCTATCTATCTATCTATCTATCTATCTATCTATCTATCTATCTTCTATCTATCTATCTCTCAGTCTCTATTATCATCTAACCTCTATCAAATGATCATCTTCATCTATCTATCTATCTATCTACTATCTCTCTATCTGTCTGTCTGTCGATATCTATCTATTATCTATACTATCTATCTATCATCTATCTATCTATCAATCACTGTCTGTGATTTTATCTCTATCTTTTCAAACAAAAGTTCCTTTAAAATGAAAATTATGAACACTATATTGCATGTTACAATCCCTTAATTACTCTTAAAGGAGTAGCTAAAAACATTAAATATAGAGTAATGTCTAGCAATATTGCTATTATAGTGTAATGTTAATATATATAATAAAGCAGCAGAAGAATCTTTATTTGGATTATCTAGGCCGGTGGATAGAGATTGCAGAGAATTGTACCTAACCTATTGTTTGGCAACAGCCAACAGTAGTGTGGCTGGAGTGTTCCTGAACTGTATTAACAAATATTATACCCTTCAAAAATAGACAGACTGGTGTAAAGTCCAACTTAATATTTTACCAGAACCAGAGATTATATTTCTTTACAGAGAAGTATTTGTATTTAGTGGCACAAAATAAGAAATAGTTTAATACCACCTGAAATTTCCAACTGGTTATAGTAAGGTTTATAGTAAAATAATGGAACAATGTCAATATTGAAATTACTCATCATTTTACAGCTTCTTTATTATAAAAGACACTGATTGGTAACATTAAAATAAATATTTAAGATATTCTTCACATTCTCATCGCCAGCCAGATTTCTATGTAATGGACCCCACCTCGTCTATAATAGTTGGTTGTGTTAGCTATAATACACCTCACCCACCTGACTACAAAAATGGTGAGTTATCTTCCTCTATGTTGTATTCAGTTAGATCAACTGGACTTAAAGTTTAGTTCTTGAAGACGTTTCGCTAGTCATCTGACTGGCTTTTCTCAATCGCTTGTACAAGAATCGTGTGGCAATTATATACCCTGGAAAGTCCCAATTAGCATATCACAGCCAGGTGTTAGGAACCTCCTGAATGCAAGGTGTAGATTGCACATTGTGGCTAAGAGTGTTAACGAAACTGCCCAGGTTAGGGTGTCAAAACAGCATTGTACATGAATATTTACAATATACCATGACCTGATGATGAATATTACATATACCATGACCTGGTGGATGAAATTACAGATATACCATGACCTGGATGGTGAATATTACTACATATATACCATGACCTGGATGGATGAATATTTACAGAATACCGTACCTGGATGAATGAATATTACAGATATACCATGACCTGGTGAATGAATATACGTATACCATGACCTGATGGATGATATTACAGAAATACCATGAATGGATGAATGAATAATACGATATACCGTGACCTGGATGAATGAATTACAGATTACCGTGACCTGGACGAATGAATGTTACAGTATACCGTGACCTGGATGAATGAATATTACAGATATACCATGACCTGGATGAATGAATATTACAGATATACCATGACCTGGATGAATGAATTTATAGATATCCGATGACCTGGATGAATGACATTACAGAATACCATGACCCGGATAAGGAATAATACAGATATACCAATGACCTGGAGGATGAATATTACAGATATACCATGATCTGATGGATGAATATTACAGATATACCATATCTGGATGATGAATATTACAGATATCCATGACCTGTGAGATATAGTACTCGGTGTAGAGAAACTATGTGTCCTATGATGTGACATCTCTCTTCACTTGTATACCCACCAAGGAGGCTGTTGAACATGGTGAAAAACGGCTGGGCCAGACAGCACTCTTACCAGCAGAACTGATCTCAACCAACCAACAGGTGTGTTCCTTGTTGGACTGTGCCTGAATACCACCTATTTCAAATGCAGGATAAGTTCTAATAGCAAAAAGATGGATGTGCTATGGGATCTCCAGTTTCACCATTGTGGCCAACCTTTTACATGGAGGAGGTAGAAACACAGACGCTTAATACCTTTAAGGGCATAGCACCCAGCCACTGGTTCAAATGTTGATACACCTGGGTTAAAATCCACCAGAAGGAATACAAGCTTTCACAGAACACATTAATGCGGTGGACAAAACATTAAATTCACAAGGGAGGAGGTACAAAACACAAACCTGGCTTTCTTGGACTGCTTGTAGAAGTTAAGGAAAATGGTAAACTGGAAGTAGAGGTTTTACGAAGAAACCAACCACACAGATCAGTATATTTGATGTTTGACTCCCACCACCCTTTAGATCACAAGCTGGGTGTCATCAGAACCCTGTAACACAGAGCCGGAAACATCCCCACTAGCACAGAGGCGAAGGCTAAAGAAATGAAACATCTCAGAGGAGCCCTTAAAACTTGATATCCGACTGGTTCCTTTGTCAAAAGAGTAGAAGGAAAGAAAGAACACAAATACCAACAGTGAAGGGGAAAAGCAGACAGAGAAAGAACATGGTCATCCCATATGTATCAGGGGTCTCCAGAATTAGAATAATTTTCAAAAAACATCGTATCCCTGTTGCTTTAAACCGAACAACACACTGGTGCATCCGAAAGACCCATAACCGAACACAAGATAAGCGACATCATAATGCGTGCAGTGCAGTAAGGAATGCTCTGATTTGTACTGTGGGGAGACAAAACAGCAACTTGCATCAACGTATGGCGCAGCACAGAAGAGCCAATTCCTCGGGTCAGGACTCAGCCTGTTATCCTGCTCTAAGGATAAGGACAATACCTTTGAAATAGTAATGTTAACATTTGGCGAAGGACACGTGACCTGGTTCAAGAGAGGTGTTAAGGAGGCCATTATGTGAAAATAAAAAACCAAGCCTAATAAGGTGGGGGGTTTCGACACACAACGGTCTGCCATGTTACAATGCTGTTTTTAAAAACACCTTAACTCTGGGCGTTCCTATAAACCCTCTTAGCCACTATCCCAATCACAACCAACCTTAACACCCTGGCTGTGATATGCAATTGGGATTTTTTCAGGGTACATAATTGCCACAATTCCTGTACAATCATTCTGATTAGAAGCCATCGGATCAGACCTACGCGAAAACGTCTTCAAGAACTCATTTCAAGTCCACGTGATCTAATTGAATACCACAGATATCCATCCATGACCTGGATGAATGATGACCTTCACAAAGCATATTAGATATACCAATGACATGGATTGACTGAAATAGAACAGATACTACCACATGACTGGATGAATATGTACATATATACCATGACCTCGGATGAATGAAGACCTTCACACAAGATATGTACAATATACCATGACCTGATGATGATATAACATATACACATGATATCTGTTATGAATAACTATTACATATTACCATGACCTGGATGGATGATCATTACAGTATACCATGATCTGGATGAATGAATATAACGGATTACCATGACCTGGATGAATGATATTATCAGTATACCATGACCTGGATGAATGATATTACAGATACACCATGAACCCGGATAGGATGAATATTACAGATATACCTGACCTGGGATGAATAATATTACAGATATACCGTGACCTGGATGAATGAATATTACAGATATACCGGTGACTGGATGATGAATACTTACAGATATACTGACCTGGTAATGAATATTACAGATATACCATGACTGGATGAATGAAATTACAGATAGACCATGACCTGATGGATGAATATTAACAGATTACCAGACCTGGATGAATGATATTACAGATATACCTGACCTTGAGCATGACTATTACGATGATACTCGTGACCTGAGATAATGAATATTAGAGATACCATGACCTGGATGAATAATATTAAGATATACCATGACCTGGAATGAATAATATTACAGATTATACCATTGACCTGGATGAATTAAATACATTACAGATATACCATGCCTGGATGAATGAATATTACAGATATACCATGACCTGGATTGAATGATATTACAGATATTACCGTGACCTGGATGAATGAATATTACAGATATACATGACCTTGATGGATGAAATATTAACAGATATACCGCTGACCTTGGATGAAATGAATATTACAGATATACCGTGACCTGGAATGAATTATTCAGATAAACCATGACCTGATGGATGAATAACAATAACATGAACTGATGATGAATATTACAGATATACCGTGATCCTGGATGAGATGAATATTACAGATATACCATGACCTGGATGAATGAATATTACAGATAACCATGACCTGATGATGATATTACAGATATACCGATGACCTGATGAATGAATCAACAGATATACCATGACCTGGATAATGATATTACTGATATACCTGCCTGGAAGAATTTAACAGATATACGCATGACCTGGATGAAGGCCTCAATAGTAGCTATCTTCGCAAGTATCTCCTCCTTCCATTCAGTGAGCTTTTATAAGCTTGACATTCAGCATGAAAACAGTCAGTCCAATTCTGGCCGTGATCCCGCCTTCTCAACTAGCATGTAATTTCCTATTGGTCGGCTGGTGACCAGGAGGAAGCGCAAGCGAAAATCGCATTGTGATCGGAACCCCTTAGTAAGTAAAGGACTTACAAATTTCAAACCCACGGTTTGGAGCTAGTAGTTTAGTTCCTTTAATACTTTAATATGCACAATTACATTACATAAAGCTATTTATGTTGTGCCACCCTGCCTAATCCCTCACACTCCCTATCCCCCCCACCCCACTAGACAGCCTCCTTTAACAAAAAACAACAACTAGAACGGTCACATTAAAACTATTTAATGTACCCCACACTGCATTAAACATAATATATTTAACCTTTACAGTAAACCCGGTAAACCACCCCCCCCCCCCTTCACTGACTTTGATAGCCACCAAACAACCCTTCCCCACCATCCTCGCCAAGCAACAACTGCAGACTGAGGTTTGGCTTAAAATTTTACCGTGCTCCCTTAATCATTCACCATCATCCCCAGGCAGTCAGCTGCACAGAGATTTTCTGTCTCAGGAGACGTTGTGCTGTGCGCTTGCTGATTTGCTGTCTTCTCGCTGAACTAACCATGGTGGAGTCTGACTTCCATGGCCTCATAAGTGAACAGTTTGTTCACTGGGGACAGTCTGGCCCGGGGGATTACAGTAAAAGTCCGCTCCACTCTTAATATTTTTTTTAGGCAAGGCATGAGCAGGATTGTAACCCTGAACCGGGCCCCTTATGCACCTGGGGGGCCTAGACAAGTGCCTATGTTGCTTTGTCCATAATCCAGCTCTGGCCAGGCACGACGAAGAAGTGTAAATTTACATGTCTAATAACTTAAGATCCAGAAACTAGGCCATATCATCATACGCGTGTTTGAAAGGTTTGAGAGGGTAAATTGTCTGGAGAACAACCAGTATTACCCTTTACTTTAATTAAAATACCCTTTATAATATGTCAGAAGTACATTCCTGTTTCCTTTCATGTAAAAGACATTTAATGAAACGCCCATGACCACCATCTACTGGACGACTGTTTCATGCAGTGGCATAACTAACCACCAACTACTACCACCGCCCCGCCACCTCTGTTACCTGCAGTTACGGCCCCTTGTTCCATGTTCTGCTTTCTTACACTTGGTGTGCCTGAAGACATAAATGATTTTCTTTTTCGTTCACAATGCAGGCACCTCTGCTGGAGTGGAAGAAGCTGCCCAATGGCAGTTTTCCAAAGATCAATGACTTATATGGGAAAATGAGTATAAAGCCATGTGCCCTCCCCAGTGTCATGTTACGCGTAAGTGTTTACAAGGTCTCAGGGTGTTACCTGTGGTCGTACACACACTGCTTCACATCCGGTCACTGGAAGTGAACTGGCACCCCGTCATGGTAAAGGAAACAAGGATCTGGAAAAAGATAAATTGTTGCTCTAACATGGAGATGGGTGAGGCATAAGAAGATCTCATCACACCCTGAAACTGAGCTGCAGCACATGGGCCATTATTTTTCGAGGTTAAACCCGACAACCAAGATAACTCACGCTCAGTGCCAACGCCAGAGCTCCTGTTGCAAATCGAAGCGTATGAGTGCTGCCACCATTGCTGCAGAGTAAGGTTATGTAGGTCAGCCTGTTAGTTCCTCAGACCATACATTTGGTCTCATGGGCTGTTTCCCAAAGGAATCCCGTCTAAATATGCTGCACAATAAGACCCAAAACAATAAACAGTTTCGCTAAATGCAATTAGCTAAGAACCTGGATCCTGGGAACCGTGATGAGACTAAGATAAACACCCCCACAACCATGTTAAGTGTACAAAGACAATTGTCTGCCTACAGTCAACAATGGTGGTGGGAGATGTGATTGGTTTGGGTCCTGCATGAATCCTCCTGCTGTACAAACTACCAACATATACCTGGTGATATACTGAAGCTCGCAGGATCCCTCCCTCTTTCAGAAGCCTGGTCTGCAGAGCATATCTTAATATGATAACGTCCCCCACCACACACCTCCAAATCATTATTGCCTTCTTAGAAAATTAGGGTAAGATCTGTACTGGCTGAGCATTCGTCAGACCTAAACCCTATTGGACATATTTTTGATGTACTCATTTTGTTGCAGTGCGGTTTAGACATTTATGGCTGTGTATAACACCTTTACAGTTACTGTTATACAAACGCTGTCCACTGATACTTTTACATTGTAATCAAAGTGTCAAAAAGTAGTGGTGTACTAACTTTTGTGAGGCTGTCTTCAACCTATTGAAAAGCTATTCCCCCCTTATTCACTCCCATTGAATGTTGACAATCCACTAAAGTTTTCAATTCCGCTCAAATAAGGGGCCACTCAATGGGCTTGGCGGATAGTTTCTTGCTGGAAGCCAATAAGCTTGTGGTGATAAAGATATATCTGGTCAAAGGCTCAGTTTTCAAAATTAATGAAAATGATGAAAAAATTAACTCAAACTATAGATGTACCTACAGGATATGAGGCAAGATGAGTGGTACAAACCAATAACAACCAGGAAGGTACCGAAGCGATGCAGGGATAGAGAGGACAAGATGAGTGATACATACACAATTAACAACCATAAGGTACCATTGTACAGGGATAGAGAGGACTAAGATAGTTGATACTACACAATAACAAACCATAGAAGGTACCATTCAATGAGAGAGGGCAAGATAGTGGTCAAACAAATCACAACCCATAGAGGTACCATGCAGGGATATAGAGGACAGTGAGTGGTCCATACACAAATAATCAAAACCATATAGGTACCATGCAGGGATAGAGAGGACAAGGTTGAGTGGTACATACACAATAACACAAAAAAACCCTAGAGGTAACATGCGGATGAGAAGGACAAGAATGAGTGTACTACACAAATAAGCAAACCATAGAGGTACCATGCATGGAAGAGAGGAGGACCAGTGAGTGGTACATACACAAATCCCAAACCATAGAGGTACCATGCCGGGATAGTATGACAGGTGAGTGATACATACACAAATAACAAACCATATAGGTACCAACAGGGATAGAGCGGACAAGATGATGGTACGTACACAATAACAAACCATATAGGTACCATGCAGGATGAGGGACAAGGTGAGGTGCTACATCACAAAATAACAAACCATAGAGGTACATGGCATGGATAGATAGGGCAAGATGAGTGACATACACAAATACCAAACCATAGAGGTACCTATGCAGGGATAGAGAGGCAATATGATGGTACATCACAAATAA
This sequence comes from Hymenochirus boettgeri, assembly GCA_019447015.1. Taxonomy (NCBI): domain Eukaryota; kingdom Metazoa; phylum Chordata; class Amphibia; order Anura; family Pipidae; genus Hymenochirus; species Hymenochirus boettgeri. The sequence continues at coordinate 24,574,209 of CM033469.1, forward strand.
AAACCATAGAGGTAATATGCAGGGATAGGGAAGGGGGGGGGAGGGAACCCCCCACGGTGAGTGGTACAATACACAATAACAAACCATAGAGGTACCATGCAGGGATAGAGAGACAAGGTGAGTGGTACATACACAAATAACAAACCATAGAGGTACCATCAGGGATAGAGAGGACAAGGTGAGTGTCCATCACACAAATACAACCAGAGTCCATGCAGATAGAGAGGGGCAAGATGAGTGTACAATAAACCAATAAAAAACGTTAGAGGTACCATGGCGGATAGAGAGGCCAATGTGAGTTTGTACATACACAAATAACAACCATAGAGTACATGCATGGTAAGAGGACCAGGTGAGTGGTACTACACAAATAACAAACCACAGAGGTACCAGCAGGGATAGAGAGGACAATAGAGTGTAACGTACACAAATCAAGCAAACCACATGAGTACATGCAGGATTAGAGAGGACAAGGGAGTGGTACATACACAAATAATCAAACATTAGAGGTTACAATGCCGGATAGAGAGGACAAGGGGATTGGTACTACCAAAATAACACACCATAGAGGTACCATGCCGGGATAGAGAGAAAGTGAGTGTACATACACAATAAAAACATAGAGGTACCAAGCAGGGATAGAGAGACAAGAAGTATGGTACGTACAACCCAATAACAAAACCACAGGGTACCATGCAGGATAAGCGACAAGGTGAGTGGTACATAACCCAATAACAACCATAGAGGTTACGCAATAGGGATAGAATAGTAAAGATGAGGGTACATACACAAATAACAACCATAGAGGTAATATGCAGGGATAGAAGAGGACAAGGTTAGTGGTAGCATACACAATAACAACCATAGAGTGTAATATGCAGGGATAGAGAGAACAAGATGAGTGGTACATGCCAAATAACAAACCATAGAGGGGTACCATTTCATGTGGATAGAGATGACAAGAGTGGTCATACACAATAACAACCATAGAGGTACCAGCAGGATAGAGAGACAGAAGAGTGTACATACACCAAATACCAAACCATAGAGGTACCATGTCAGGATAAGATGACAATAATAAATTGGTACATACACCAATAACAAACCCTAGAGTTTACCATGCAGGGAATAGAGAGATAGAAGGACAAGGTGAGTGGTACATACACAAATAACAAACATAGAGGTAATATTAATGCAGGGACTAGAGAGGACAAGGTGATGGTACATACACATAACAAACCATCGATGTACCATGCTGGGGATGAGAAGACAATGTTGTGGTACATACACAAATAACAAACCATAAGAGGTACGCATTCAGGATATATAGACAAGGTGAGTGGACATACACCAATAACAAACCATAGAGGTAACATATGGGATAGAGAGGACAGATGAGTGGTACATACATCAAATAACAAACCATAGAGGTATAGCAGGGATAGAGAGGACAAGATGAGTGGTACGTACACAAATACAAACCATAGAGGTACCATGCAGGATGAGAGGACAAGAAGAGTGGTACATCCACAAATACAAACCATGAGGTACCATGCAGGGATAGAGGATGGACAAAGAGTGTACATACCCAAATAACAAACCATGAGGTCCATGCAGGGATATGAAGATAGAGAGGACAAGGGGAGTGTTACATACACAAAATAACATAACCATAGAGGGTAACTGCAGGGCTCGAGAGAGGACAAGGTGAGTGTACATACAAAATAACAAACCATAGAAGCCCATGCTGGGATAGAGAGACAAGGTAGTGGTACATACCACATAACAAACCATAGAGGTACCATGCAGGATAGAGAAGACAACTGTAAGTGTACATACACAAATAAACAAACCATAAGGGTAAACTATAGGGATGAGAGGACAAGATGAGTGGTACCACACAAGAATCAAACCATAGAGAGGTAATGGCAGGGATAGAGAGGACAAGTGAGTGTTACATCATCTATCTATCTATCTATCTATCTATCTATCTATCTATCTATCTATCAATCTATTATCTTATTAGATTTATATATCTATCTATCTATCTATCTATCTACGTTTCTATCTATCTATCTATCTATCATCTATCTATCATCTATCTATCTATCTATCATCTATCTATCTATCTATCTACGTTTCTATCTATCTATCTATCTATCTATCATCTATCTATCATCTATCTATCTATCAATTCTATCTATTCTCCTACGTTTTCTCTATCTATCTATCTCTCATCTATCTATCTATCTATCTATCTATCTATCTATCATCTATTATCTATCTATTATCATCTATCTATCTATAATGATATAGGTATCTATCTTCTATCTATCATCTATCTATATATCTATCTATCTAGCATATATCTATCTATCTATCTATCTATCCTATTAATCTAATTATCTTATTAGATTTATCAATCTATCTATCTATCATCTATCTATCTATCTATAGCTATCTATCTATCTATCTCTCTATCTATCTATCTCTCAGTCCTCTATTATCATCTAACGCTATCTATCAAATGATCATTCTATCTCATCTATCTATCCTATCTATCTAGTCTATACTCTATCTATCTGGTCTATCTGTGAACTTATCTATCTATCTATATCTCTACAGCTATCTATCTATCTATCTATCTATCTATCTATTATCTATATCTATCTGTCTGTGATTTTCTTTATCTCTATCTTTTCAAACAAAAGTTCCTTTAATTAATGTAAAATTATGACACTATATTGCATGTTACAATCCCTTAATTACTCTTAAAGGAGTAGCTAAAAACATTAAATATAGAGTAATGTCTAGCAAATATTGCTATTATAGTGTAATGTTAATATATATAATAAAGCAGCAGAAGAATCTTTATTTGGATTATCTAGGCCGGTGGATAGAGATGCAGAGAATTGTACCTACCTATTGTTTGGCAAACAGCCAACAGTAGTGTGCTGGAGTGGTTCCTGAACTGTATTAACAAATATTTATACCCTTCAAAAATAGACAGACTGGTGTAAAGTCCAACTTAATATTTACCAGAACCAGAGATTATATTTCTTTACAGAGAAGTATTATGTATTTAGTGCACAGAAATAAGAAATAGTTTATACCACCTGAAATCTTCCAACTGGTTATAGTATGGTTTATAGTAAGAATAATGGAACAATGTCAATATGAAATTACTCATCATTTTACAGCTTCTATTATTATAAAAGACAACTGATTGGTAACATTAAAATAAATATTTAAGATATTCTTCACATTCTCATGCCAGCCAGATGTTCTATGTAATGGACCCCACCTCGTCTATATAGTTGGTTGTGTTAGCTATAATACACCTCACCCACCTGACCTACAAAAATGGTGAGTATCTTCCTGCTATGTTGTATTCAGTTAGATCAACTGGACTTAAAGTTTAGTTCTTGAAGACGTTTCGCTAGTCATCTGACTGGCTTTCTCAATCGCTTGTACAAGAATCTGTGGCAATTATATACCCTGGAAAGTCCCAATTAGCATATCACAGCCAGGTGTTAGGAACCTCCTGAATGCAAGGTGTAGATTGCATTGTGGCTAAGAGTGTTAACGAAACTGCCCAGGTTAGGGTGTCAAAACAGCATTGTACATGAATATTACATCATATACCATGACCTGGATGATGAATATTACGATATACCATGACCTGGGATGGATGATATATTACAGATATCCATGACCTGGATGGTGAATATTACTACATATATACCATGACCTGGATGGATGAAATTACAGAATACCGTGACCTGGATGAATGAATATTACAGATATACCATGACCTGGTGAATGAATATACGTATACCATGACCTGATGGATGATATTACAGAAATACCATGAACTGGATGAATGAAATAATACGATATACCGTGACCTGGATGAATGAATTACAGATATACCGTGACCTGGACGAATGAATGTTACAGTATACCGTGACCTGGATGAATGAATATTACAGATATACCATGACCTGGATGAATGAATATTACAGATATACCATGACCTGGATGAATGAATTTATAGACTATACCCATGACCTGGATGAATGACATTACAGAATACCATGACCCGGATAAGAATAATACAGAATATACCATGACCGGAGGATGAATATTACAGATATACCATGATCTGATGGATGAATATACAGATATACCATATCTGGATGATGAATATTACAGATATCCATGACCTGTGAATATAGTACTCGGTGTAGAAGAAACTATGTGTCCTATGATGTGACATCTCTCTTCACTTGTATACCCACCAAGGAGGCTGTTGAACATGGTGAAAAACGGCTGGGCCCAGACAGCACTCTTACCAGCAGAACTGATCTCAACCACAAACAGGTGTGTTCCTTGTTGGACTTGTGCCTGAATACCACCTATTTCAATGCAGGATAAGTTTCTATAGCAAAAAGATGGATGTGCTATGGGATCTCAGTTTCACCATTGTGGCCAACCTTTACATGGAGGAGGTAGAAACACAACGCTTAATACCTTTAAGGGCATAGCACCCAGCCACTGGTTCAGATATGTTGATACACCTGGGTTAAAATCCACCAGAAGGAATACAAGCTTTCACAGAACACATTAATGCGGTGGACCAAAACATTTAAATTTCACAAGGGAAGAGGTACAAAACACAAACCTGGCTTTCTTGGACTGCTTGTAGAAGTTAAGGAAAATGGTAAACTGGAAGTAGAGGTTTACAAAAACCAACCAACAGATCAGTATATTTGATGTTTGACTCCCACCACCCTTTAGATCACAAGCTGGGTGTCATCAGAACCCTGTAACACAGAGCCGAGAAACATCCCCACTAGCACAGAGGCGAAGGCTACAAGAAATGAAACTCTCAGAGGAGCCCTTAAAACTTGATATCCGACTGGGTGTCCTTTGTCAAAAGAAGTAGAAGGAAAGAAAAGAACACAAATACCAACAGTGAAGGGGAAAAGCAGACAAGAAAGAACATGGTCATCCCATATGTATCAGGGGTCTCCAGAATTAAGAATAATTTTCAAAAAACATCGTATCCCTGTTGCTTTAAACCGAACAACACACTGGTGCATCCGAAAGACCCATAACCGAACACAAGATAAGCGACATCATAATGCGTGCAGTGCAGTAGGAATGCTCGGATTTGTCTGTGGGGAGAAACAAACACCAACTTGCATCAACGTATGTGCCGCAGGCACAGAAGAGCCAATTCCTCGGGTCAGGACTCAGCCTTGTATCCTGCTCTAAGAGGATAAGGACATACTTTGAAATAGTAATGTTAACATTTGGCGAGGAACGTGAGCTGGTTCAGAGAGAGGTGTTAAGGAGGCGCATTATGTGAAAATAAAAAACCAATGCCTAATAATGTGGGGTGGGTTTCGACACCAACTGTCTGCCATTTCAATGCTGTTTTTAACACCTTAACTCTGGGCGTTCCATAAACCCTCTTAGCCACTATCCAATCACAAACCCCCTTAACACCCTGGCTTGTGATATCAATTGGGATTTTTTCCAGGGTACAGAATTGCCACAATTCTGTACAGTCATTCCGAATTGAGAAAGCATCGGATCAGACCTACGCAAAAACGTCTTCAAGAACTCCATTTCAAGTCCAACGTTGATCTAATTGAATACCACAGATATCAACCATGACCTGGATGAATGAGACCTTCACACAAGCATATTACGATATACCAATGACAATGGATTGCACTGAAATAGAACAGATACTACCACCATGACTGGATGAATATTACAGTATATACCATACCTCGGATGAATGAAAACCTTCACAAAGTATACAGATTACCATGACCTGGATGACATGAATATAACATATACTACATGATTTGTATGAGATAACATTACATATATACCATGACCTGGATGGATGAATATTACAGATTACCATGATCTGGATGAATGAATATACGAGATATACCATGACCTGGATGAATGATATTACAGATATACCATGACCTGGATGAATGATATTACAGATAACCATGAACCTGGATGATGAATATTACAGATATACCTGACCTGGGATGAATAAATTCAGATATACCGTGACCTGGATGAATGAATATTACAGATATACCATGACTGGATGATGAATACTTACAGATATACTGACCTGGTAATGAATATTACAGATATACCATGACCTGGATGAATGAAATACAGATAGACCATGACCTGATGGATGAATATTACAGATTACCACGACCTGGATGAATGATATTACAGATATACCACCTTGACATATATCGATGATACCTGATGAGATAATGAATATTCGAATACCATGACCTGGATGAATAATATTCAGATATACCATGACCTGGATGATGAATGATATATTGACAGATATACCATGACCTGGATGAATTAAATACTACAGATATACCATGACCTGGATGAATGAATATTACAGATATACCATGACCTGGATTGATGATATTACAGATATACCGATGACCTGGATGAATGAATATTACAGATATACCTGACCTGATGATGATATTACAGATAACTGACTGATGAAATGAATATTACAGATATACCGTGACCTGGAGATGAATATTCAGATAATACCATGACCTGGATGATGAATAAACAATATGAATTGAACTGATGATGAATATTACAGATATACCGTGACCTGGATGAATGAATATTACAGATATACCATGACCTGGATGAATGAATATTACAGATATACCATGACCTGTGATGAATATTACAGATATACCGATGAACCTGGATGGATGAATCTATACAGATATACCATGACCTGGATAATGATATTACTGATATACCTGCCTGGAAGAATTTAACAGATATACGCATGACCTGGATGAATGCTACTAATAATTACATATCTCTGCACTCCTCCTCTTCCATTCAGTGAGCGTTTTATAAGCTTGACATGTGGCAGCAGATAAACAGCAGTCCATTCTGGCCGTGATTCCCGCCTTCTTCAACTGCATGTAATTTCCCCTATTGGTCGGCTGTGACCAGGAGGAAGCGAAGCGAAATCGCATTGTGATCGGAACCCCTTTAGTAAGTAAGGACTTACAAATTTCAAACCCCGGTTACTGGAGCTCAGTAGTTTAGTTCCTTAAATACTTAATATGCACATTACATTACATTAAAATATTTATGTTGTGCCACCTGCCTCAATCCCTCACACCCCTATCCCCCACCCCACTGACAGCCTCCTTTAACAAAAAACAACAACTAGAACGGTCACATTAAAACTATATTAATGTCCCACACTGCCATTAAACATAATATATTTTAACCTTTACAGTAAACCCGGTAAAACCCCCCCCCCCCTTCACTGACTTTGATAGCCCCAAACAACCCTTCCCCACCATCCTCGGCCAAGCAACAACTGCAGACTGAGGTTTGTGCTTAAAAAGTTTTAACTCGTGCTCCCTAATCATCACCTCATCACCCAGGCAGTCAGCTGCAAAGAGGTTTTCTGTCTCAGGAGACGTTGGCCTGTGCGCTTGCTGATTTGCTGTCTTCTCGCTGAACTACCACTGGTGGAGTCTGACTTCCTGGCCTCAAAGGAACAGTTTGATTCACTGGGGACAGTCTGGCCCCTGGGGCATTAGTAAAAGCCGCTCACTCTAATATTTTTTTTAGCAGGCAGAGCAGGATTGTAACCCTGACCGGCCCCTTAGCACCTGGGGGGCCTAGACAAGGCCTATGTTGCTTTGTCCATAATCCCGCTCTGGCCAGGACAGACGAAGAAGTGTAAATTTTTACATGTCTATTAACTTAAGATCCAGAGAGACTAGACGACATATCATCATACGCTGTTTGAAAGTTTGAGAGGGTAATTGTCCGGGAGAACAACGTATTACCCGTTTACTGTTAATTAAAATACCCTTTATAATATGCAGAAGTACAGTTCCTGTTTCCTTTCAGTGTAAAAGAACATTTAATGAAACGCCATGACCACATCTACTGGAAGCTGTTCCATGCAGTGGCATAACTACCATACCTACCACCGCCCCGCCACCTCTGTTACCTGCAGTTACGGCCCCTTGTTCCATGTTCTGCTTTCTTACACTTGGTGTGCCTGAAGACATAAATGATTTTCTTTTTCGTTCACAATGCAGGCACCTCTGCTGGAGTGGAAGAAGCTGCCCAATGGCAGTTTTCCAAAGATCAATGACTTATATGGGAAAATGAGTATAAAGCCATGTGCCCTCCCCAGTGTCATGTTACGCGTAAGTGTTTACAAGGTCTCAGGGTGTTACCTGTGGTCGTACACACACTGCTTCACATCCGGTCACTGGAAGTGAACTGGCACCCCGTCATGGTAAAGGAAACAAGGATCTGGAAAAAGATAAATTGTTGCTCTAACATGGAGATGGGTGAGGCATAAGAAGATCTCATCACACCCTGAAACTGAGCTGCAGCACATGGGCCATTATTTTTCGAGGTTAAACCCGACAACCAAGATAACTCACGCTCAGTGCCAACGCCAGAGCTCCTGTTGCAAATCGAAGCGTATGAGTGCTGCCACCATTGCTGCAGAGTAAGGTTATGTAGGTCAGCCTGTTAGTTCCTCAGACCATACATTTGGTCTCATGGGCTGTTTCCCAAAGGAATCCCGTCTAAATATGCTGCACAATAAGACCCAAAACAATAAACAGTTTCGCTAAATGCAATTAGCTAAGAACCTGGATCCTGGGAACCGTGATGAGACTAAGATAAACACCCCCACAACCATGTTAAGTGTACAAAGACAATTGTCTGCCTACAGTCAACAATGGTGGTGGGAGATGTGATTGGTTTGGGTCCTGCATGAATCCTCCTGCTGTACAAACTACCAACATATACCTGGTGATATACTGAAGCTCGCAGGATCCCTCCCTCTTTCAGAAGCCTGGTCTGCAGAGCATATCTTAATATGATAACGTCCCCCACCACACACCTCCAAATCATTATTGCCTTCTTAGAAAATTAGGGTAAGATCTGTACTGGCTGAGCATTCGTCAGACCTAAACCCTATTGGACATATTTTTGATGTACTCATTTTGTTGCAGTGCGGTTTAGACATTTATGGCTGTGTATAACACCTTTACAGTTACTGTTATACAAACGCTGTCCACTGATACTTTTACATTGTAATCAAAGTGTCAAAAAGTAGTGGTGTACTAACTTTTGTGAGGCTGTCTTCAACCTATTGAAAAGCTATTCCCCCCTTATTCACTCCCATTGAATGTTGACAATCCACTAAAGTTTTCAATTCCGCTCAAATAAGGGGCCACTCAATGGGCTTGGCGGATAGTTTCTTGCTGGAAGCCAATAAGCTTGTGGTGATAAAGATATATCTGGTCAAAGGCTCAGTTTTCAAAATTAATGAAAATGATGAAAAAATTAACTCAAACTATAGATGTACCTACAGGATATGAGGCAAGATGAGTGGTACAAACCAATAACAACCAGGAAGGTACCGAAGCGATGCAGGGATAGAGAGGACAAGATGAGTGATACATACACAATTAACAACCATAAGGTACCATTGTACAGGGATAGAGAGGACTAAGATAGTTGATACTACACAATAACAAACCATAGAAGGTACCATTCAATGAGAGAGGGCAAGATAGTGGTCAAACAAATCACAACCCATAGAGGTACCATGCAGGGATATAGAGGACAGTGAGTGGTCCATACACAAATAATCAAAACCATATAGGTACCATGCAGGGATAGAGAGGACAAGGTTGAGTGGTACATACACAATAACACAAAAAAACCCTAGAGGTAACATGCGGATGAGAAGGACAAGAATGAGTGTACTACACAAATAAGCAAACCATAGAGGTACCATGCATGGAAGAGAGGAGGACCAGTGAGTGGTACATACACAAATCCCAAACCATAGAGGTACCATGCCGGGATAGTATGACAGGTGAGTGATACATACACAAATAACAAACCATATAGGTACCAACAGGGATAGAGCGGACAAGATGATGGTACGTACACAATAACAAACCATATAGGTACCATGCAGGATGAGGGACAAGGTGAGGTGCTACATCACAAAATAACAAACCATAGAGGTACATGGCATGGATAGATAGGGCAAGATGAGTGACATACACAAATACCAAACCATAGAGGTACCTATGCAGGGATAGAGAGGCAATATGATGGTACATCACAAATAAAAACCATAGAGGTAATATGCAGGGATAGGGAAGGGGGGGGGAGGGAACCCCCCACGGTGAGTGGTACAATACACAATAACAAACCATAGAGGTACCATGCAGGGATAGAGAGACAAGGTGAGTGGTACATACACAAATAACAAACCATAGAGGTACCATCAGGGATAGAGAGGACAAGGTGAGTGTCCATCACACAAATACAACCAGAGTCCATGCAGATAGAGAGGGGCAAGATGAGTGTACAATAAACCAATAAAAAACGTTAGAGGTACCATGGCGGATAGAGAGGCCAATGTGAGTTTGTACATACACAAATAACAACCATAGAGTACATGCATGGTAAGAGGACCAGGTGAGTGGTACTACACAAATAACAAACCACAGAGGTACCAGCAGGGATAGAGAGGACAATAGAGTGTAACGTACACAAATCAAGCAAACCACATGAGTACATGCAGGATTAGAGAGGACAAGGGAGTGGTACATACACAAATAATCAAACATTAGAGGTTACAATGCCGGATAGAGAGGACAAGGGGATTGGTACTACCAAAATAACACACCATAGAGGTACCATGCCGGGATAGAGAGAAAGTGAGTGTACATACACAATAAAAACATAGAGGTACCAAGCAGGGATAGAGAGACAAGAAGTATGGTACGTACAACCCAATAACAAAACCACAGGGTACCATGCAGGATAAGCGACAAGGTGAGTGGTACATAACCCAATAACAACCATAGAGGTTACGCAATAGGGATAGAATAGTAAAGATGAGGGTACATACACAAATAACAACCATAGAGGTAATATGCAGGGATAGAAGAGGACAAGGTTAGTGGTAGCATACACAATAACAACCATAGAGTGTAATATGCAGGGATAGAGAGAACAAGATGAGTGGTACATGCCAAATAACAAACCATAGAGGGGTACCATTTCATGTGGATAGAGATGACAAGAGTGGTCATACACAATAACAACCATAGAGGTACCAGCAGGATAGAGAGACAGAAGAGTGTACATACACCAAATACCAAACCATAGAGGTACCATGTCAGGATAAGATGACAATAATAAATTGGTACATACACCAATAACAAACCCTAGAGTTTACCATGCAGGGAATAGAGAGATAGAAGGACAAGGTGAGTGGTACATACACAAATAACAAACATAGAGGTAATATTAATGCAGGGACTAGAGAGGACAAGGTGATGGTACATACACATAACAAACCATCGATGTACCATGCTGGGGATGAGAAGACAATGTTGTGGTACATACACAAATAACAAACCATAAGAGGTACGCATTCAGGATATATAGACAAGGTGAGTGGACATACACCAATAACAAACCATAGAGGTAACATATGGGATAGAGAGGACAGATGAGTGGTACATACATCAAATAACAAACCATAGAGGTATAGCAGGGATAGAGAGGACAAGATGAGTGGTACGTACACAAATACAAACCATAGAGGTACCATGCAGGATGAGAGGACAAGAAGAGTGGTACATCCACAAATACAAACCATGAGGTACCATGCAGGGATAGAGGATGGACAAAGAGTGTACATACCCAAATAACAAACCATGAGGTCCATGCAGGGATATGAAGATAGAGAGGACAAGGGGAGTGTTACATACACAAAATAACATAACCATAGAGGGTAACTGCAGGGCTCGAGAGAGGACAAGGTGAGTGTACATACAAAATAACAAACCATAGAAGCCCATGCTGGGATAGAGAGACAAGGTAGTGGTACATACCACATAACAAACCATAGAGGTACCATGCAGGATAGAGAAGACAACTGTAAGTGTACATACACAAATAAACAAACCATAAGGGTAAACTATAGGGATGAGAGGACAAGATGAGTGGTACCACACAAGAATCAAACCATAGAGAGGTAATGGCAGGGATAGAGAGGACAAGTGAGTGTTACATCTATATCTATCTATCTATCTATCTACGTTTCTATCTATCTATCTATCTATCATCTATCTATCATCTATCTATCTATCTATCATCTATCTATCTATCTATCTACGTTTCTATCTATCTATCTATCTATCTATCATCTATCTATCATCTATCTATCTATCAATCTATTATCTATCTATATAGTATCTATCTTCTATATACCGGTAGTATCTATCTTCTATCTATCATCTATCTATATATCTATCTATCTAGCATATATCTATCTATCTATCTATCTATCCATTAATCTATTATCTTATTAGATTTATCTATCTATCTATCTATCTATCTATCTATCTATCTATCTGCGTCTATCTATCTCTCAGTCATCTATATATCATCTAGCTCTCTATCAAATGATCATCTATCATCTATCTATCTATCTATCTATCTATCTATCTATCTGTCTGTCTGTCGATTATCTATCTATCTATCTATCTATCTATCTATCTATCTATCTATCAATCATCTGTCTGTGATTTATCTCTATCTTTTCAAACAAAAGTTCCTTTTAAATGTAAAATATGAACCACTATATTGCATGTTACAATCCCTTTAATTACTCTTAAAGGAGTAGCTAAAAACATTTAAATATAGAGTAAATGTCTAGCAAATATTGCTATTATATGTAATGTAACATAATATGATAAATAAAGCAGCAGAAGAATCTTTATTTGGATTATCTAGGCCTGTGGAGTAGAGAGCAGGAGAATTGTACCTACCTATTGTTTGGCAAACAGCCAACAGTAGTGTGCTGGAGTGTTCCTGAACTGTATTAACATAATATTATACCCTTCAAAAATAAGACAGACTGGTGTAAAGTCCAACTTAATATTTTACCAGGAACCAGAGATTATATTTTCTTTAGCAGAGAAGTATTATGTATTTAGTGCACAGAATAAAGAAATAGTTTATACCACCTGAGAATTCTCCAACTGGTTATAGTAGGGTTTATAGTAAGATAATGGAACAATGTCAATATTGAAATTACTCATCATTTATTACAGCTTCTATTATTATAAAAGACACATGATTGGTAACATTAAAATAAATATTTAAGATATTCTTCACATTCTCATGCCAGCCAGATGTCTATGTAATGGACCCCACCTCGATCTATAATAGTTGGTTGTGTTAGCTATAATACACCTCACCCAACCTGACATACAAAAATGGTGAGTTATCTTCCTGCTATGTTGTATTCAGTTAGATCAACTGGACTTAAAGTTTAGTTCTTGAAGACGTTTCGCTAGTCATCTGACTGGCTTTCTCAATGACTTGTACAAGAATCTGTTGGCAATTATATACCCTGGAAAGTCCCAATTAGCATATCACAGCCAGGTGTTAGGGACCTCCTGAATGCAAGGTGTAGATTGCATTGTGGCTAAGAAGTGTTAACGAAACTGCCCAGGTTAAGGTGTCAAAACAGCATTGTACATGAATATTACAGATATACCATGACCTGGATGGATGAATATTACAGATATACCATGACCTGGATGGATGAATATTACAGATATACCATGACCTTGATGAGGAATATTACAGATATACCGTGACCTGTATGAATATATTACAGATATACCATGACCTGGATGGATGAATATTACAGAAATACCATGAACTGGATGAATGAATAATACAGATATACCGTGACCTGGATGAATGAATATTACAGATATACCGTGACCTGGACGAATGAATGTTACAGATATACCGTGACCTGGATGAATGAATATTACAGATATACCATGACCTGGATGAATGAATATTACAGATATACCATGACCTGGATGAATGAATATTATAGATATACCATGACCTGGATGAATGACTATTACAGATATACCATGACCCGGATAAATGAATAATACAGATATACCATGACCTGGATGGATGAATATTACAGATATACCATGATCTGGATGGATGAATATTACAGATATACCATGATCTGGATGAATGAATATTACAGATATACCATGACCTGTGAGATATAGTACTCGGTGTAGAAGAAACTATGGTGTCCTATGATGTGACATCTCTCTTCACTTGTATACCCACCAAGGAGGCTGTTGACATGGTGAGAAAACGGCTGGGCCAAGACAGCACTCTTACCAGCAGAACTGATCTCAACCCAGAACAGGTGTGTTCCTTGTTGGACTTGTGCCTGAATACCACCTATTTCAAATGCAGGGATAAGTTCTATAAGCAAAAAGATGGATGTGCTATGGGATCTCCAGTTTCACCCATTGTGGCCAACCTTTACATGGAGGAGGTAGAAACACAGACGCTTAATACCTTTAAGGGCATAGCACCCAGCCACTGGTTCAGATATGTTGATGACACCTGGGTTAAAATCCACCAGAAGGAAGTACAAGCTTTCACAGAACACATTAATGCGGTGGACCAAAACATTAAATTCACAAGGGAAGAGGTACAAAACAACAAACTGGCTTTCTTGGACTGCTTGGTAGAAGTTAAGGAAAATGGTAAACTGGAAGTAGAGGTTTACAGAAAACCAACACACACAGATCAGTATTTGATGTTTGACTCCCACCACCCTTTAGATCACAAGCTGGGTGTCATCAGAACCCTGTAACACAGAGCCGAGAACATCCCCACTAGCACAGAGGCGAAGGCTAAAGAAATGAAACATCTCAGAGGAGCCCTTAAAACTTGTGGATATCCAGACTGGGCCTTTGTCAAAAGAAGTAGAAGGAAAGAAAAGAACACAAATACCAACAGTGAAGGGGAAAAGCAAGACAGGAGAAAGAACATGGTCATCCCATATGTAGCAGGGGTCTCCAAGAAATTAAGAATAATTTTCAAAAAACATCGTATCCCTGTCTGCTTTAAACCGAACAACACACTTGGTGCATCCGAAAGACCCAATACCGAAACACAAGATAAGCGACATCATATATGCAGTGCAGTGCAGTGAAGAATGCTCTGATTTGTATGTGGGGGAGACCAAACAGCAACTGCATCAACGTATGGCCCAGCACAGAAGAGCCAATTCCTCGGGTCAGGACTCAGCCGTGTATCTGCATCTTAAGGATAAAGGACATACCTTTGAAAATAGTAATGTTAACATATTGGCGAAGGAACGTGACTGGTTCAAGAGAGGTGTTAAGGAGGCCATTTATGTGAAAATAAAGAAACCAAGCCTAAATAGAGTGGTTGTGGTTTAGCACACCAACTGCTGCCATGTACAATGCTGTTTAACACCTTACTCTGGGCGTTCCTAACACCTCTTAGCCACTATCCAATCACACCCTTAACACCTGGCTTGATATGCTTAATTGGGATTTTCCAGGGTACATAATTGCCACAGATTCTGTACAAGTCATTCTGAATTGAGAAAGCCGTCGGCGGAGACTAGCGAAACGTCTTCAAGAACTACATTTCAAGTCCAGTTGATCTAATGAATTACCACAGAATATACCATGACTGGATGAATGAGAACCTCACAAGCATATTACAGATATACCATGACCTGGTGATATGAATATAACAGATACCATGATCTGGAGAATTTACAGATATATCGTGACCTGGATGAATGAATATTACAGATAGACCATGACCTGGATGGATGAATATTACAGATACACCGTGACCTGGATGGATGAATATTACAGATATACCGTGACCTGGATGGATGAATTTTACAGATATACCGTGACCTGGATGAATGAATATTACAGATATACCGTGACCTGGATGAATGAATATTACAGATATACATGACCTGGATGAATGAGTATTACAGATATACCATGACCTGGATGAATGAATATTACAGATATATCGTGACCTGGATGAATGAATATTACAGATATACCATGACCTGGATAGATAAATATTACAGATATACCATGACCTGGATGAATGAATATTACAGATATACCATGACCTGGATGAATGAATATTACAGATATACCATGACCTGGATGAATGAATATTACAGATAGACCATGACCTGGATGAATGAATATTACAGATACACCGTGACCTGGATAGATAAATATTACAGATATAACATGACCTGGATGAATGAATATTACAGATATACCGTGACCTGGATGAATGAATATTACAGATATACCGTGACCTGGATGAATGAATATTACAGATATACCATGACCCGGATGAATGAATATAACAGATATACCGTGACCTGGATGGATGAATATTACAGATATAACATGACCTGGATGGATGAATATTACAGATATAACATGACCTGGATGGATGAATATTACAGATATACCGTGACCTGGATGGATGAATATTACAGATATACCGTGACCTGGATGGATGAATATTACAGATATACCATGACCTGGATGGATGAATATAACAGATATACCATGAACTGGATGAATGAATATTACAGATATACCGTGACCTGGATGAATGAATATTACAGATATACCATGACCTGGATGAATGAATATTACAGATAGACCATGACCTGGATGAATGAATATTACAGATATACCGTGACCTGGATGAATGAATATTACAGATATACCATGACCTGGATGAATGAATATTACAGATATACCGTGACCTGGATGAATGAATATTACAGATATACCATGACCTGGATGAATGAGAACCTTCACAAGTAGATAAGTTCTATTCCTTCCTGGCAAAGTTATCTGCCTCCTCCTTCCATTCAGTGAGCTTTTTATAAGCTTGACATGTGCAGCAGGAGAAACAGCAGTCAATTCTTGGCTGTGATCTCCGCCTTCTTCAATAGCATGTATTTCTATTGGTCGGCTGGTGGACCAGGAGGAAGCAGAGAAAATCGCATTGGTGATCGGAACCCCTTTAGGTAAGTAAAGGACTTACAAAATTTAAACCCAGGTGTATGGAGCTAGTAGTTTAGGTCCTTTAATACTTTAATGCACATTAGCATTAAATTAAAATATTTATGTTGTGCCCTCAATCCCTCAAACCTCCTTATCCCCCACCCCACTGACAGCCTCCTTTAAAAAAAACAACAACTAGAACGGTCACATTAAAACTATTTAATGTACCCACACTAGCATTAAAATAATATATTTAACCTTTATCAGTAACCCCCCCCCCCCCTTCACTGACTTTGATAGCCACCAAACAACCTTCCACCACCTCCTCGGCCAAGCACACAACTGCAGACTGAGTTTGTGCTTAAAATTTTTACTCGTGCTCCCTTAATCATCACCTCAGTCCCCCAGGCAGGCAGCTGCAAAGAGAGTTTCTGTCTCAGGAGACGTGTGCTGTGCGCTTGCTGATTTGCTGTCTTCTCGCTGAACTACCAATGGTGGAGTCTGACTTCCTGGCCTGCAGTAAGTGAAGCAGTTTGATTCACTGGGACAGTCTGGGCCCGGGGGCATTAAAGTAAAAGCCGCCACTCTTAATATTTTTTTTAGCAAGGCAGAGCAGGATTGTAACCCCTGAACCGGGCCCCTTAGCACCTGGGCCCTAGACAAGTGCCTATGTTGCTTTGTCCATAATCCAGCTCTGGCCAGGACAGACGAAGAAGTGTAAATTTACATGTCTATAACTTAAGATCCAGAGAAGCTAGAGACATCATCATACGCTTGTTTGAAAGGTTTGAGAGGGGAATTGTCTGGAGACCAGTATTACCCTTTACTTTAATTAAAAATACCCTTTATAAATATGCAGAAGTAACATTCTGTTTCCTTTCATTGTAAAAGACATTTAATGAAACGACCATGACCACATCTACTGGAAGACTGTTCCATGCAGTGGCATAACTACCGCCCCGCCACCCTGTGACCTTGCAGTTACGCCCCTTGTTCCATGTTCTGTTCTTACACTTGGTGTGCCTGAAGACAAAATGTTTCTTTTAGTTCACAATGCAGGCACCTCTGCTGTAGTGGGAAGAAGCTCCCAATGCAGTTTTCCAAAGATCAAATGACTTATATGGTAAAAATGATTATAGCCATTTTCCCTCCCCAGTGTCATGTGACTCGTTAGTGTTACAAGGTCTCAGGTGTGTTACATGTGGTCTTACACACACTCTCACACCGGTCACTGGAAGTGGAACATGGCACCTCATGGTAAAGGAAACTAAGGATCTGAAAAATATAAATTGTTGCTCTACATGAAGATGGTTGAGGCTATAAGAAGATTCTCATCACCCTGAAACTGAGCTGCAGCACAGGGGCCATTATTTTTCAGAGGTTAAACAAGACAACCAAAGAGTACGCACGCTCAGTGCCATACCCAGAGCTCCTGTTGCAAATAGACGTATGAGTGCTGCCACCATTGCTGCAGAGGTTAAAGGTTAGGAGGTCAGCCTGTTAGTGCTCAGACCATACAAATTGGTCTGCATGGCTGTTGTCCCAGAAGGAATCCTCTTCTAAAGATGATGCACAAGAAAGACCATAAACAGTTCGCTAAAGGCAATTAAGCTAAGAACATGGATAACTGGAACCGTGATGAGACTAAGATAAACACACCCACACCCAGGTGAAGTGTACAAAGACAAGTGTCTGCCTACAGTCAAGCATGGTGGTGGGAGTGTGATTGTTTGGGTCTGCATGAATCCTGCTGGTACCAAGAATACCAACATATACTGTGATATACTGAAGCAGAGCAGGATCCCCTCTCTTTCAGAAGCTGGTCTGCAGAGCAATATCTTAATATGATAACGTCCCCCACACACACACCTCCAAAACAATTATTGCCTTGCTAAAGAAAATGAGGGTAAAGATGCTGTACTGGCTGAGCATGTCTTCAGACCTAAACCCTATTGGACATATTTTGATGTACTCACTTTTGTTGCAGGCGGTTTAGACATTAATGGCTGTGTGAGAACACATTTACACTGTTATACAAGCTGTACACTGACTACTTTACATTGTATCAAAGTGTCATAAAAGTTAGGGTGTACTAACTTTTGTGAGAGACTGTATGTCACCTATGTGAAAAAGCTATTCCCCCTTATTCACTCCCAATTGAATGTGACATCCATCTAAAGTTCAATTCCGCTCAAGATAATGTGGCCACTAATGGGCTGGTCGGATAGTTTCTTGCTGGATCCAATCAGCTTGTGGTGATGATATATCTGGTCAAGCTCAGTTTCAAATTAATGGAAAATTATGAAAAAAATTAATCAACTAGAGATGAACCTACAGAGATATAGAGGGCAAGATGAGTGGTACATAAACAAATAACAAACCATAGAGGTACCTGAGGGATAGAGAGGACGAAGATGAGTGGTACATACACAAATAACAAACCATAGAGGTACCATGCAGGGATAGAGAGGACAAGATGAGTGATACATACACAAATAACAAACCATAGAAGGTACCATGCAGGGATAGAGAGGGCAAGATGAGTGGTACCTAAACAAATAACAAACCATAGATGGTACCATGCAGGGATAGAGAGGACAAGGTGAGTGGTACATACACAAATAACAAACCATAGAGGTACCATGCAGGGATAGAGAGGACAAGGTGAGTGGTACATACACAAAAACAAACCTAGAGGTAACAGCAGGGATAGAGAGGACAAGATGAGTGGTACATACACAAATAACAAACCATAGAGGTACCATGCAGGATAGAGAGGACAAGGTGAGTGGTACATACACAAATAACAAACCATAGAGGTACCATGCAGGGATAGAGAGGACAAGGTGAGTGATACATACACAAATAACAAACCATAGAGGTACCATGCAGGGATAGAGAGGACAAGGAGTTGGTACATACCAAATAACAAACCATAGAGGGTACCATGCAGGGATAGTAGAGAGGACAAGGTGAGTGATACATACACAAAAAAACAAACCATAGAGGTACCATGCAGGATAGAAGGGAAGCAAGATGAGGGTACATACACAAATAACAACCATAGAGGTACCAGCAGGGATAGAGAGGGCAAGATGAGTGGTACATAAACAAATAACAAACCAAGAGGTAATATGCAGGGATCTAGAGAGGACAAGGAGTGGTACATACACAATAACAAACATAGCCGGTACCATGCAGGGATAGAGAGGACAAGGTGAGTGGGTACATACACAAATAAACAAACCATAGAGGGTAACCATGCAGGGATAGAGAGGACAAGGTGAGTGGTACATACACAAATAACAAACCATAGAGGTACCATGCAGGGATAGAGAGGGCAAGATGGTGGTACATAAAACAAATAACAAACCATAGAGGTACCATGCAGGGATAGAGAGGACAAGGTGAGTGGTACATACACAAAAAACAAACCATAGAGTGTACCATGCAGGGATAGAGAGGACAAGGTGAGTGGTACATACACAAATAACAAACCACAGAGGTACCATGCAGGGATAGAGAGGACAAGAAGAGTGGTACGTACACAAATAACAAACCACAGAGGGAACATGCAGGGATAGAGAGGACAAGGTGAGTGGTACATACACAAATAACAAACCATAGAGGTACCATGCAGGGATAGAGAGGACAAGGTGAGTGGTACATACACAAATAACAAACCATAGAGGTACCATGCCAGGGATAGAGAGGACAAGGTGAGTGGTACATACACAATAACCAAAACCATAGAGGTACCATGCAGGGATAGAGAGGACAAGAAGAGTGGTACGTACACAAATAACAAACCACAGAGGTACCATGCAGGGATAGAGAGGACAAGGTGAGTGTACATACACAAATAACAAACCATAGAGGTACCATATAGGGATAGAGACGACAAGATGAGTGGTACCTACACAAATAACAAACCATAGAGGTAATATGCAGGGATAGAGAGGACAAGGTGAGTGGTACATACACAAATAACAAACCATAGAGGTAATATGCAGGGATAGAGAGAACAAGATGAGTGTACATGCACAAATAACAAACCATAGAGGTACCATGCAGGGATAGAGAGGACAAGATGAGTGGTACGTACACAAATAACAAACCATAGAGGTAACCAGCAGGATAGAGAGGACAAGAAGGAGTGGTACATACACAAATAAAACAAACCATAGAGGTACCATGCAGGATAGAGAGGACAAGAGAAGTGGTACATACACCAAAATAACAAAACATAGAGGTACCATGCAGGGATAGAGAGATGAGAAGGACACAAGGTGAGTGGACATACACAAATAACAAACCATAGAGGTAATATGCAGGGATAGAGAGGACAAGGGGAGGGTCACATACACAAATAACAAACATAGAGTGTACATGCTGGGATGAGAAGACAAGGTGAGATGGGTACATACACAAATAACAAACCATAGAGGTACCATGCAGGGATAGAGAAGACAAGGTGAGTGGTACATACACAAATAACAAACCATAGAGGTACCATATAGGGATAGAGAGGACAAGATGAGTGGTACATACACAAATAACAAACCATAGAGGTAATATGCAGGGATAGAGAGGACAAGATGAGTGGTACGTACACAAATAACAAACCATAGAGGTACCATGCAGGGATAGAGAGGACAAGAAGAGTGGTACATACACAAATAACAAACCATAGAGGTACCATGCAGGGATAGAGAGGACAAGAAGAGTGGTACATACACAAATAACAAACCATAGAGGTACCATGCAGGGATAGAGAGATAGAGAGGACAAGGTGAGTGGTACATACACAAATAACAAACCATGGAGGTAATATGCAGGGGATAGAGAGGACAAGGTGAGTGGTACATACACAAATAACAAACCATAGAGGTACCACATGCTGGGATAGAGAAGACAAGGTGAGTGGTACATACACAAATAACAAACCATAGAGGTACCATGCAGGGATAGAGAAGACAAGGTGAGTGGTACATACACAAATAAACAAACCAAGAGGGTACCATATAGGGATAGAGAGGACAAGATGAGTGGTACATACACAAATAACAAACCATAGAGGTAATATGCAGGGATAGAGAGGACAAGGTGAGTGGTACATACACAAATAACAAACATAGAGGCTGGTACCATGCATGGGATGAGAGAAGACAGGCTGAGTGGTACATACACAAAATAACAAACCATAGAGGTACCATGCAGGGATAGAGAGACCAAGGTGATGGTACATACACAAATAACAACCCATAGAAGGTACATGCAGGGATAGAGGGCAAGGTGAGTGCGTACATACACAATAACCCAAACCATATAGGTACCATGCAGGAGATCAGAGCGGACAAGGTGACGTGGTTACATACAACAAATAACAAACATAAAGCTACCATGCAGGGATCTAGAGAGGACAAGGTTGAGTGGTACATACACAAATAACAAACCATAGATGGTAACCAGAAGGATAGAGAGGACAAGGTGTGAGTAGCGTAAATGTACACAAATCAAACATAGACCATGTACAGGTACCATGCAGGGATAGAGAGCGAGACAAGGTGAGTGAGTAAATACACAAATAAACAAACACAAGAGGTACCTCATGCAGGGATTAGAGGGGACAAGGTGAGTGGTATCCAAACATAAAGTACACGGGAAGGGACATATGAGTAATACAAAATAAACCATAATAGGTACCACGCAGGGAAGGGACAGTGATGACAAAACACACTAAAAGGCCAGCGGAGATGGAAAGGTGAGTGGTACATACACAAATAACAAACCATAAAGGTACCATGCAGGGATAGAGAGGACAAGGTGAGTGGTACATACACAAATAACAAACCATAGAGGTACCATGCAGGGATAGAGAGGACAAGGTGAGTGGTACATACACAATAACAAACCATAAAGGTAACATGCAGGATGAGAAGGACAAGATGAGTGGTACATACACAAATAACAAACCATAGAGGTACCATGCAGGATAGAGAGGAGGACAGATGAGTGGTACATACACAAATCCAAACCATAGAGGTACCATGCAGGGATAGAGGAACAAGGTGAGTGTACATACACAAATAACAAACCATAAGGTACCATCAGGGATAGAGGGACAAGGTGATGGTACATACACAAATAACAAACATAGAAGGTACCATGCAGGATGAGAGGACAAGGTGAGTGTACATACACAAAATAACAAACCATAGAGGTACCATGCAGGATGAGAAGGCAAGTGAGTGACATACACAAATACCAAACCATAGAGGTACCATGCAGGGATAGAGAGGACAATAGTGATGGTACATACACAAATAACAAACCATAGAGGTAATCATGCAGGGATAGGGAAGGGGGGGGGAGGGAACCCCCCACGGTGAGTGGTACAATACACAATAACAAACCATAAAGGTACCATGCAGGGATAGAGAGGACAAGGTGAGTGGTACATATAGAATGAAGAACCATAGGTGTACCCATTGATTGGTACTGTGGGTTTTTTGTTCTTCTTAAAATATTTACTTTTAAAACATCACTGAAACAAAAGTTTCAAACAAGGATTTCCAATTATCTCCTGGAAGATTTATTGCAGAGAAACAGGTTTTCCTAATTGGTGATGTTATTGCCATAAATCTTCCAGACTATATAGATATTTTATGTTCCCTTCTCTCCTGGAATCCTGCACTTTCAATTAAAAACACTGTCTGGACGCTCAACATTCCAATTTGACTAAATAATGCGGGTCCCCTGGTTAAAAAGATGACTGGAACTATACTGCTAAATGGGCCTTCTTTAAAAAGATGTACAACATTTTGCCTGTGCTTTTAATCTACAACCAGACAGATGTTGCCAGATGTTTTCTTAAGCTGCCCATACACAAGTGAGATATTAGATAGATTAGACATTTAGATGAATGTTAAATCTATCTAATATCTTAAGTATCAATGGTTTCACCTTGCGACCTTCCCGTGACAGTCCCACCTGGCCCATTCATTCTGCGATTGTATGTCGACACAAAAAAGAATGGGCTAGGCTAGGAGTGTCACGGGATCAGTCGGGAGTTGAGTTCCAATGTATGGGCACCTTAACTAGTAGACCTAATTAGTTTCTGCAGATTTATAGGTCATACTTTTGCACCTCTTGGGGCGACTGACCTAAACTCTGGGATTGCCCTACTTACGCCAGTGTCAGTCTGGCCCTGCACCCTCTTTTTTTTTCCTGGACTTCTTGCAAAGAAGTCTTCCCGTTGAAGCAGTTCTGGATTAGAAAGGAGGAAGGCCAGACTGGCATTTTGAGAGGGAACCTTGCAGGCTTCATGTTGGGCAAATCCAGATGTGAGGACCTAGTGGTTTAGGTCTACTCCTTGAGTACTTTTTGGGGAGGGGGGGTAGGAGACTATTATTGTCCTTGGCACAGTAATCTAGTCCAGCCATTAGTTGGTTCCCATTATAGACATTAACAACAAGAATAAGGCCCAAAAATAGAGTAGACTTGTAAGGGATTACATCTTCCAGTGGACCTGGCATCCTTTGGGAATTTCCTACAGTATGTGGAGCTAAATTCTATGGTTTAAAAGTGGAAGTCTAGGTTAATCCTATAGTTATGGGAAAGCAGTTTTCCCTGTAATCACACAAGGGATTTTATTGGTGGTTCTCAGTTGAGATGGCCGAACTTCATAAAGTTTGGTTCGTTTTCGAACTTTGATAAAAGTTCTAAAGTTCGAAAATGGACCCATTATAGTCAACGGGAGTCAAATAGTTCAAAATTTCATCTGAAATACAGTTAAGATAACAATAGTAACTTAATGCAAATGGCTCTGGGACCTGGGAAATGGTCTGGAGGACATCCAGGATATCCAGGACTTTCAAAAAATCGATTTTATTCTTACGTGTGCTACTTTCAAGCTCCCGCATTCGAATTTCAATTATTATCCCACAAACAAATAAAAGATTCGAGGGTTACCGAACCCTCAACTGATTCGATAATTATTGAAATTCCGGAAAGTTCTAAAGTCCGATAAATCCAGGTCCGGAATAGTTCGAAAAGTTGGCTCGAACTCGGGTGTTTGAGTTCGGTTCTGTGTCCATCTCTATTTCCCAGACAAATGACCAGAACATAACAACATTAAATACACAGAAGAACTTTGGGCAAAATTTTTTTTAAAAAAATGAATGAAAACTCAATTCTTAATTCTTACACGAAAAGGGACTTAAAAACCACATCAATAAGTTCAAACTGCGGAAAATTCTCCTTTTTGAATCATCAGCAAAGAATAATTGGAATATAAAAAAAAAATCAAAGCCTGCATTGGACGTTACACAAAGCGATCACGTTATCTTTAGAATTTTTTCCCCGCTATGTATATCACAGAGCCCCGTGCGATACTTTACCCTTCACGTTTTAATTAACGAAACAAATCTCTTGGTTTTTTTTTCTTTTCTCGAGGTGCCACAAGTAATGAGTTCTGTCTCCGCACCTTAATGGACAATATTTAAATCAGATTACAAAGCTTCTCATTTCCCCACGCCACAATCTGAACGGTGATTATCTGTAATGCTTCCAAGTCCAATTAATCCAATGAATAACCAAAAGAAAAGAAGAAGAAAAAAAAAAAGAAATTCAAAGAAATGAAAGGCGTTTCATTAAATAAGATTAGCAAAAGGAAGGACGGCATAAATAAAATAAATAAAAAGCTAATCCTAAAATACAAGCACAATGACTGCCTTAGATTCTATCAGGGTTATTCAATAAAAGTTCTTATCATTAAAAATGGTGCTAATGTTGCCCCAACCAATCAGATGTTAGCTTTCAAATGTTAAATAAGATCTGATTGGTTGGGGCAAAATTAGCACCATTTGAAACGATACGAACTTTTATTGAATCTCCCTGTATATCTGTACATCAAGCTGTATTTATAATACCACGCCTTTAAAGTTCCTTACCGCTTCATACATTTATGATGTCGGTTGTAAAATTCAGATCACGGTCTTAAATTTACGATTGCGATCGTAATTGTACTATCGCCCATACAGTACCATTGTAGAAGTACTACCGCATGGTATTGTATGGCCGAGCGGTTGTAAATGTATGGCCATGGGCAAATTGTGATAACACAGGGTTTTAAAGGAGAACTAAACCCAAATTTTTACACTCCAGAATCTGAACATATTCCCTCTAAAAACACCAATAAACTGTAAAATAGCAATACAGTAAATAACATTAAAGTAAATGTTACCACTTGAAGAACTGGATGAAATAACTGTGTGTATGTACAGTGACTGGCCACACCCCTGATCTCAGTCACATGCTCCCTTGTCTATTCTGTCCTGCAAAAGGATTGGCTAGAGGCTTCTAGTGGGTGTGTCCAACTGTAACAAGTTCCTGCAGTAGAACTGAGCATGTGTAAAGAACATAATGGTCGGTGACCACACTGTGCAATACTGGAAAGTTAAATTTCAAAATGAGAGGTGAGGCACTGATTACTGTTTTTATATCAAGGAGATCTGCCTTCTAATTCAATGTTGTTCGGAGGCTTGAGTTTCCCTTTAAATAAATACGAAATTGCGGGTTATCATAAAAGTATGGTGGCGCCAGGAAATGTAAATGTAAAGGTAGGTCATAGAATACCGCAAATATTGCAAAATACCACAATGGTATTGTATGGCCAATTGTATGACTGGGATCATAATTTTAGGATCGAGGAGACGATTGTTAAAGGGTATCTCCACTCATAATTTCAAGGTTTAGGAATACAGTTCTATTGAAGAACGGGAGGTAAAGGAGCTGTGCCTCACCTTCCGTTCTTCAATAGAACAAACAAGAGACTGGTGAGCAGTTAAGAAACTTACCCTCTCGCTTGCTCGCCCGGCTCTTAGTCTGACAGGTCCCGACGGACCTTGTCTTCTATGCACATAGATCGCGCATGCACATAGAAGACAAGGTCCGTCGGGACCTGTCAGACTACACGCCGGGGGAGCGAGCGAGCGGGTAAGTTTCTTACCTTCTCTCCTGGCTCCTGTTTGTTCTATTGAAGAACGTAAGGTAAGGCACAGCTCCTTTACCTCCCGTTCTTCAATAGAACTGGATTCCCAAATCTTGAAAATACGAGTGGAGATACCCTTTAAAGGTAATTTTGTGACACCGCACCTTTATAAATATGGCCCATAGAAAGACAGAGAAAGATAGGAGTCTTAAGTATTAGTATAATAGACATTTTACTTGGGGATTTGATATTTACTCGCGAATAGGTATAATAGACATTTTACTCGCAAATTCGCTTTCCTAGAATGTTCGAACATTTGATAATTATCGAAAGTCCTGAAAATATCGAACATCCGGTTTGAGAAGTCCGAAGTTCGATTTCTAGTCCATCTCTACTACAGAATCATGGCACGGGCGATCAGATGTTAGCTTTTTACTGGTCAATACTGCAGTTAAATCCCATCTGATTGTGCGAGTAATAGCAGAGGGAAACTTGTACCTCTTATAAACCTTCTCTCTAATACCTGTCAAATATTCAGGGCCATATTTATAAACCTGGGATATCGCTTTTTAGCGATACCGCGGATTAGTTAATTTACGATTGCGGTCGTAAATGTATGATTGAGATCGCACATTTACAACTGTATGTTAGTTAATTAACGAACGGTTGATCAATACCGTGTAGTAGTAAACTACCGCAATGGTATTCTATGGGGATCGTAAATCTACGATTTCATTATCGATATCGTAAATTTATGATCGTCAAACCGATCGTTAATCTCCAATCGTTTGAACGATCGTAAGTTTACGATACTGATCGTTAGTGATACCGCGGCTTTATAAATATGGCCCTTATTTTCATTTGCAAAGTAGAATTTTGTAATCAGATAAAGCGTTAAATTACGCGCGTTCACAATCAATGGTCTCAGGACCCCAAGCACCAGTCGTGCTGTGTGACAGCCCCTTTCTTGCACATTACATTACACTTTGCACCACTGTACTATAGTTAGCACCTTAGAGGGCTGGATTGGCAGAGTTTAGTAATTACCCTACAATAACTATATAATTGGTTGCCATGCTGGTTGTCAAACTGTTCAATAGCAAGTTCAGTCTTTTTTTATAACCTGTAATTTTATATTTCTATCATGGCAAATCCTGCAAACAGAAAACCCTGTTTAAAATTTTCAGTATTAAATTGATATATTGCACATTCTCTGAGGTTTTCAATGGTCGACAAAGTTTTGTGTCGTCAGCAAACACAGAAACCTTGCTGACAATACCCACTTCCAAATCATTAATAAATAGATTAAATAGAAGCGGCCCCAGCACAGAACCCTGTGGCACCCCACTTAGCACTTTAGTCCATAATGATGAAGCCCCATTTACAAATACTCTCTGCATCCTATTCATTAACCAATTTTCTATCCATGTACAAATGTGACTCCCCAGACCAATAGACATTAGCTTATACATTAGTCGCCTATGGGGGACTGTATCAAAAGCCTTTGCAAAATCCAAGTAAACTACATCTACTGCTATGCCAGAGTCTAAATTTCTACTTACTTCCTCATAAAAGCCAAGCAAGTTAGTTTGACAAGATCTATTCCTCCTAAATCCATGCTGGTTACTACTTATAATGTCAGTCCTTGAAACATACTCTAGAACATGTTCCCTTATTAAACTTCCCCACCGTTGAAGTTAAACTTACAGGCCTGTAATTACCCATCTGTGAACGACTACCCTTTTTGAATATTGGAATAACATCAGCCTTTTTTCAATTCAGAGGCACACCACCGGACAAGAGGGAATCTGCAAAAATAAGAAACAATGGCCTAGATAAAACTGAACTCCCTAAGTACCCGAGGATGTATACAGTATATAGGAACAAATGTTTTCTTCTAGGCCAACAGTCCTCAGTTTATACAAAATCCAATATTATAATATTATTCCTGTATATACTCGAGTATAAGCCGACCCAAGTATAAGCCGAGGTAC
Organism: Hymenochirus boettgeri; assembly: GCA_019447015.1. Classification (NCBI taxonomy): domain Eukaryota; kingdom Metazoa; phylum Chordata; class Amphibia; order Anura; family Pipidae; genus Hymenochirus; species Hymenochirus boettgeri. The sequence goes on from CM033469.1 coordinate 24,603,251, forward strand.
CCATTTTTACCTCAAAAAGGAAGAAACATGATTGACTCGAGTATAAGCCGAGGGGTTGGAATGATGACCACTACTGCCTTCATACTACTGTATTTATTGCCCTTTAAATACAGTGCACCCCCCTGGAAAGGCCCCCAAGTTCAGTGAGGTAAGTAAGAGTTAAGTAAGAGAGGTCCCCCAAGTTCAGTGAGGTAAGTAAGAGTTAAGTAAGAGAGGTCCCCCAAGTTCAGTGAGGTAAGTAAGAGTTAAGTTAGAGAGGTAAGTACTCACTCGGGTCCCCCCAATCTGGCTGCCGATCGCTATGTAGAAGCTAACTTTAGAAGCAAGTGTTCCGCCTGGCACTCCACGCTGATCTGCAGGATGATGTCCATACGCGACGACTGTCTCACTTACTGCCTGCTTCTAATGTAAGTTACCATAGCTTCTACATAGCGATCGGCAGCCGGAGAGTTACTTGACCCGAGTATAAGCCGAGGTCGGGATTTCAGGCTAATTTTAAAGTCTGAAAACCTTGGCTTATACTCGAGTATATACGGTATAATATAATTTTTCTAATTAATCATTATATAAGGGATAATACGCTACCTACAGTGTAATATATAAGGGATAATACGCTACCTACAGTGTAATATAAGGATATTATGCCACCAAGGAGTTCCCTGACCATATAAAAACACGAGACCGTTAGGCCGAGTGTTTTTATAGAGATCAGGGAACCCCGAGGTGAAGTAGTATCCTTATATTACACTGTAGGTAGCATATTATTCCATATAATACATAAGGTCAAAAAAAAGAAAAATACAGCACAGACACTCTGTCTCCCCCCCCACACCCCCATCTCTCCCCTCCATCTCCCCCCCTCTCTGTATTAGTAATGTAGATAACAAGCCCTTTTTGTAAATGCAAATAGTTCACTGCTGTCAAAATAAAAGAAGACAATAAACATCGTCTCTCACCCTGTGCAGTTCTGGTTCATTACACTGACTGACTGAAATACTGTGCTGATAAGGAGGAGCGAGCGCATTCCTGTGAGTCATAATTAACTCGGCCGCTCGCTCCTCCTTATCAGTAATTCAGTCAGTCAGTCAGTCAGTCAGTCAGTGTATAAAAACAGGCTTGTTATCTACATTACTAATACAGGCAGGGGGAGAGAAATGGGGAGGGGCAGTGGAATACAGGAAGTCATTCAGTGACATCACTGAGTGACTGTAATATAGATTATCACCACTGCACCTCCCCATTGAAATGTCAGAGCCTTATGTATTATAAAATTATTATAATATATTTTTAGAATCCTTTAAACATACAAATTCCGAAACCCCCAATCCATTCATACTGTGGATTTTTGACCATTTCTGTCCTTCCTTTCTGCTTCCCTCTCTCCTTTTATTACCCTTCCCTTCATCCACCTCTACACTCTCCCCTCCCTCCATTCTGTTCCTTTTATTAGGCCCCCCTTTCACCTCACCTGCTCCCCTTTCCTCATCTTCCCTAACTCCATCACTAGTCCTCATTCGCTATCTCTATTTGTGCTCTTGATCTAATGCCAGCAGCTGAGTCAGAATCCTTCCTTGGTAATGACACCGACTGCCCACTGATATTACTGCGCACTGATATGACTGCCCACAGATATGACTGCCAAATGATATTACTGCCAACAGATATGACTGCCCACTGATATAACTGCCCACTGATAAAATATTTAACCCTGGAACAATGACTATGTTAATATTGGTGCTCGGATGATATGAATGACATTATATACCAAAATACAACCATGGAAAGGATAGGTTAATATTGGTGATATGAATGACATTTATTACACATCAAACCCTGGAAAGGAATATGTACTCTTGGTGATATGAATGACATATTATACAAATATAAAACCCTGGGAAAGGACTGGGTCCCTATCGGTGAATGGAATGACATGTATATACAAATATTAAAACCCTGGAAAGACTGTGTTACTATCGGTGGATATGAATGACCATGTCTATACAAATATAAACCCTGAAAGAATATGTTATATCGTGATTATGAATGACATTTAGTATACAATATAAACCAGGAAAGGGGCCTATGTTACTATCGGTGATTGAATGACATTATATACAAATATAAACCTGGAACAAAAGGACTATGTTACTAATGGTGAAGAATGGACATTTATATACCAAAATAAACCCTGGAAAAGACTATGTACTATGGTGATATGGAATGACATTTATATACAAATAGAAACCCCCCCCCCCCCCCCACATGGAAAAGGAACTATGTTACTATTGGGGATATTGAATCCCATTTTACAAATATAAAACCCTGGAAAGAATCATGTTACTATTGGTGAATGAATGACATTTATATACAAATATTAAACCTGGAAAGACTATGTTACTATTGGTGATATGAATGACATTATATACAAATATAAACACTGGAAAAGACTTGTTACTATGTGATATGAATGACATTTATATAACAAAATAAACACTGGAAAGACATGTTACTATTGGTGATTATGAATGGACATTATATTACAAATATAAACCCTGTAAAAGACTATTACATGGTGATATGAATGACATTTATATACAAATAAAACCAGGAAAGGACTAGGTACTATTGGTGATCTGAATGACATTTATAACAATATAAACCCTGGAAAAGGAAAGACTGTGTTACTATTGGAGTATATGAATGACATTATATACAAATAAACCCTGGAAAGGATATGTTTACTATGGTATATGAATCACATTTACTTTAAATATAACCTGGAAGGATGTGTTTACTATCGGTGAGATGAATGACATTATTAACAATTATAAACCCTGGATAAGACTGTGTTTTACTATTTGGTGATATGAATGACTTTATTACAAATATAAACCCTGGAAAAGACTATTATATTGGTGATATGACATGGACATTTATTACAAATATAAACCTGGAAGACTGTGTTAATATTGGTGTATTATGGAATTCATATTTATATACAAATATAAAACCTGGAAAAGAACTATGTTTACTATTGGTGATATGAATGGACTTTATATACAATATAACCCTGGAAAAGACTGTGTTACTATTGGTGACTGAGAATGAACATTATCATACAAATATAAACCCTGGAAAAACTGTGTTACTATGGTGTATGAATGTACAATTCTATAACAAATATAAACCTGGAAAGACTGTGTTACTATTGGTGATCATTGATGACATTTATATACAAATATAAACCTCTGGAAAGACTGTTGGTGCTAAAACTATTGGTGATATGAAACCTCACATATTATATATAAAATATTTTTTTTAAACCCTGGAAGACTGTTGTTACTATTATGTTACTATTGGGATATGCAATGACATTTATATACAAATATAACCCGTGGAAAAGACTAGGTTACTATGGTGATATGAATGACCTTATACAAATTATAAACCCTGGAAAGACTATGTTATATTGGTGAATGAATGACATTTATATAACAAAATAATCACCCTGGAAAGACTGGTTATGTGGTGGATATGAATGAATTTATATACAAATAATAAACCCTGGAAAGACTGTTCTATGGTGATACTGGAATGACATTTATATACAAATATAACACCTGGAAAGACTATGTTATATTAGGGATATGAATGACATTATATACAAATAAAACCCTGGAAGACTATGTACTATTGGTGATATGAATGACATTATAACAAATATAAACCTGTGAAAAGACTTTTCTTGGTGTATGAATGGACATTTTATACTAAATTAACCCTGAAAGACTGTGTCACTATCGGGTGAATGCAATGACATTTTATACAAATATAAACCCTGGAAACCGACTGATGGTGACTATCGGTGATTATGAATGACATTTATATACAAATATAAAACCCTGGAAAAGACTATGTTACTATCGGTGATATGATGACAGTTAAGTACCACATATCAACCTGAAAGGACTATGTTACTTACGGTGCATTGAATGACATTATTATACAAATATAAACCTGGAAAGACTATGTTACTAATGGTGATATGAAGACATTATATACAAATATAAACTGGAAAGACTTATGTTACATATGGTGAGTGAATGAACATTTATATACAAATATAAACCATCGAAGGGACATGTTACTATTGGTGACTAGAATCCCATTTAGTACAACATATAAACCCGTGGAAAGACTATGTTACTATTGGTGATGACTGATGAATTTATTACAAATATAAACCCTGGAAAGACTATGTGTACTATTGGTGATATGATAGACATTAATACAAAATATAAACCTGGAACGACTATGTTATATTGGTGATATGAATGACATTTAATTACAAATATAACCGGAACAGGAACTACTGTTCATTGGTGTTGTTGATATGAATGACATTTATATACAAATATTAAACCCTGTAAAAGACTAGTTACTTTGGTGATATGAATGACATTTATATACAAATAAACCCTGGAAAGACTATGTCTATGGTGATATGAAGACATTTATATACCAAATATAAACCCCTGGAAAGACTGTGTCATATCGTGATTGATATGAATGACATTTAGATACAATAATACACCCGGAAGAACTAGTTTACTATCGGTGATATGAAGACATTTATATACCAAATAAAAACCTGGAAAGACTATGTTACTACGGTTGATATGAAATGACTGTATCTACAAATATTAACCCTGGAAAGACTGTGTACGTAATGGTGATATGAATGACATTATATTCACAATATAAACCCTGGAAAGACGTGTGTTACTATCGGTGATGATGAATGACATTTTATACAAATATAAACCTCGAAGACTTGTTTCTATGGGTGATATGAAGGACCATTTATATACAAAATAAACCTGGAAAAGCACTGTGTTACTATTGGTAGATGAATGACATATATCCAAATATAAACCCTGGAAAGACTGTGTTACTTGGTGAGATGAATGACAGTTATATACAAACTTAAACACTTGGAAAGGATATGTTTTACTATTGGTTGATATGAATCCCATATATCACAAATAAAACCCTGGAAGGGACTTGTTACGATATGTGGTGATATGGACATGACATTTATATACAAATATAAACCCTGGAAGATCTATGTTGTTATATTGTGTGATATGAATGACATTTTAGTATAAAATATAAACCCGGAAAAACGACTATGTACTATGGTGACTGAATCACATTATATATAAATATAAACCCCGGAAGACTGGTGTTACTATTGGTGATATGAATGACATGTATATACAAAATAAACCCGGAAAGTATGTTACTATTGGTGATATGATGAATTATATTACAAATAAAAACCTGGAAAGACTATGTTACTATTGGTGCATATGAATGACATTTATTATACAAATATAAACCCTGGAAAGATATGTACTATGGTGATTATGAAGTGACATTTTTACAAATATAAACTGGAAAGACTAGTTACTATTGGTGATAGAATGACATTATCATACAAATAAACCTGGAAACTGTGTCACTATTGGTGCGATATGAATGAAATTTATATACAATATAACCCTGGAAAGACGTGTTACTATTGGTGATATGAATGGACATTTATATACAAATAAAAAAAAAAAAACCGATGGAAAGACTGTTTTTATCATGGTGATATGAATGACATTATATATAAATATAAACCTGGAACAGCTGTGTTTACTATTGGTGATGATGAATGACATCTTATATACAAATATAAACCCGGAAGACTATGTACTATTGGTGAATGATGACATTATATACAAAATATAAACCTGGAAAGACATGTTATTATTGGTGAATAGGAATGACATATTATATAAAAATATAAACCTGGAAGACGTGTTACGTAGGTGATATGAATGACATTTATATACAATATAAACCTGAAGATGTGTTACTATGGGATATGAATGACAGCTTTATATACAAATAAACCCTGGAAAGACATGTTAATAGTGGTATTGAATGACATTTATATACAAATATAAACCCTGGAAAGATTGTTACTATGGTGATAAATGAATGACATTTAATAAAAATAAAACCCTGGAAAGACTATGTCTACTATTGGTGATAGAATGACAATTTATATCCAAATTATAAACCTGGAAAGACTATGTTACTCTTGGTGATATGGAATGACATTTATATACAAATATAAACCTGGAAAGACTACTGTTACCTATTGGGATATAAATTACATTATATATAAAGTATACACCCTGGAAAGATGTGTTACTATTGGTGATATGAACCACATTATATACCATAGAAACCCTGGAAAGACTATGTACTATTGCGTGATATGAAGTCACATCTATAGATAAATATAAAACCTGGAAAGATATGGTACTATTGGTGCATTAAATGACATTTATATAAAAATATAAACCTGGAAAGTGATCTTGTTACTATCGGGTGATATGAATCACTTTAATACAAATATTAAACCATGAAAGCGTGTAACTATCGGTGAATGAATCACATTTAGATACAAAATAAACCTGAAAGACTAAGTTACTACGGTGATTGAATCCCATTTATAACAAATAATTAACTCTCGAAGACTATGTTCATATCGGTGTATGATCCCATGTTATATCAAATATAAACCTGGAAAGACATGGGTACTATCGGTGATATGAAAGACATTTATATACAAAATAAACCCTGGAAGACGGTGTGTATATACGGTGAGAGAATCCACCTTTATTGCAAATAAAACCTGGAAAGGACTATGTTACTAACGGTGTGTATGGAAGTGACCATTTATATTTACAAAATATCAACACCTGGAAAAGATGTTATATTGTGATATGGAATGACATTTTAATACCAAATATATACACCCTGGAAAGACTATGTACTTATTGGTATAAGACATTTATATAAAAATAAAACCTAAAGGAAAGACTTATGTTACTATGGTGATATAGAATGACAGTTGATATACAAATATAAACCCGGGAACAGGATATGTTACTCTTGTGATATGAATGACATCATTTATATACCAAATATAAAACCCGGAAAACGATAGTTTACTATTGGTGATATAAATTCAATTTATAATAAATTACACCTGGAAAGACCTGTGGTTATACTTGGTGATATGAACCACATTTTATATACAATTAAAACCCTTGGAAAGACGATGTTACTATTGTGATATGAATCACTTTATATAAAAATATAACACCTTGGAAAAGACATATTTAACTTGGTGATATAAATGGACATTTTATAACAATATTTAATAAAACCCTGGAACGACTGTTGTGGTACATCGGTGATATGAATCACATTGTATATACAAATATAACCATAACGGAAAGACGTGTGTTACTATCGGTGATAGAATCAAATTTTATACCAAATAAAACCCTGGAAAGACTAAGTTACTATCGGTGATATGAATCCCATTTATATACAAATATAACTCTCGAGAAGATAGTTACGATCGGTGATGATGAATCCAATTATATAGAAATATAAACCCTGGAAAGACTGTGTTACATCGGTGATATTGAAAGAGACATTAATATAAAATATAAACCCTGAAAGACTGTGTTACTATCGGTGATATGTAATACATTTATATACAAATATAAACCTGAGAAAGACTATGTTACTATCGGTTGATATGGAAAAAAATTTTTTTGACATTATAAAAATATAAACCCTGGAAAGACTTGTATATCGGTGAGATGAAATGACATTTACTACAAATATAAACCCGTGGAAAGACTTGTTACTATCGTGTGATAGTGAATACACATTATATACAAATATAAACCCTCGGAAGATGTTACTACGGTGATTGAATGACATTATATACAAATACAACCCTGGAAGGACTGTGTTATATCGGTGATATGAATGAATTTATCTATAAAATATAAACCATGGAAAGACTAGTTTACTATCGGTGATATGAATGACCATGTATATTACAAATATAACACCTGGAAAGAATGTTAGTTACTATCGGTGATATGAATGACATTTATATACAAATAAAACCCGGCAAAGATATGGTTACTATTGTGAATGAATGACCATATATACAAAATATAAACCTTGGAAAGAATCTGTGTGACTATCGGTGATATGATGCACATTTATATACAAATATAAAACCTGTAAAGGACATGTTATATCGTGATATGAATCCACATTTATTATATACAAAGATAACTTGAAAGGGAGTATGTACTAGCGGTGATTATGATGACATTTTATATACAAATATAACCCTGGTAAAGACTATGTTACTATCAGTGATATGAATAATTTATATACAAATTATAAACCTTGGAAAACGCTATGTTACTCTCGGTGTATGAACTGAATTTATATAGCAAATATGAACACCTGGAAGACTGTGTTACTATCGGTGATAGGAAGACATTGAGCTAATACAAATACAAACCGAAAGGACTATGTTACTATTGGTGATATGAATGCATTTATATACAAATATAAACCCTGGAAAGACTGTGTTACTATCGGTGATATGAATGCGATTATATACAAATATAAACCCTGGAAGACTGCTGTTTACTATTGGTGATATGAATGAATATGATACAAATATAAACCTGGAAGGACTGTCGTTACAATTGGTGATTGGAATGGACATTTATATCAAAAATAAAACCTGGAAAGACATGTACGTATGGTGATAAGATGAAGAACATTTATATACAAAATATGAAAACTCTGGAAAGAGATGTGTTACAATTGGTGATATTGAATGGAATTTATAACAAATATAAACCTGGAAGGACTATGTTACTATGTGATGTATGGAATGGACATTTATATACCAAATATGAACCTGGCACAGATGTTGTAATGGTGATATGAAGTGACAGATTATACCAATATAAATCCTTGGAAAAGACTGGTTGTTACATTGGTGTATGAATGCCCATTTATATAAAAATATAAAACCATGGAAAGACTGTGTACTGTTGGTCGAGAGTGAATGACATTTATAGTACAATATAACCCTGGAAAGACTGTGTTACTGTTGGTGATATGAATGACATTTATATACAAAGTAAACCCTGGAAAGGACTATTTACGTTGTGAATTCGAATTACATTTATATCAAATATAAACCCTGAAAGACTGTGTTACATTGGGTGATTATGAATGACATTATATAACAAATATTAAAACCTGACAAGACTATGTTACTATTGGTGATTGAATGACAAATTTATATACCAAATATAAACCCGATGGAAAGACTATGTTATATTGGTGATATGAATGAATTTACATACAAATGTAACACTGGAAAGACTATGTTACTATTGGTGATATGAATGACATTTATATACAAATATAAACCCTGGAGAAAGACTATGTTACTATGGTGATTATTGAATGACATTTATAAAAGGATAAACCATGGAAAGACATGTTGACATTGGTTGTGAAGGTTTCATTCATCCCGGTCATGGGTATATCGGTATTCAATTAGACAAATGGACTCTGAAGTTTAGTTCTTGAAGACAATTTCGCTAGTCACTCGAACTGGCTTCTCAATTCAGAAGTGACTGAATCGACATTATATTACAAATTAATAACCCCTGGAAAGACTGTGTACTCATTGGTGATAGAATGAACATTATATCCAAATATTAAACCCTGGAAAGACTATGTTACTTCTTGGTGATTGAATGACATTTATATAACAAATATAAACCCTGGAAAGACTATGTTTACTACGGTGATATGAATGCACATTTATATACAAATATAAAAACCCTGGAAAAGGACGAGTATAGTTGGTGATTAGAATGAACATTATATACAAATTATAAACCCTGGAAAGACTCATACTATTGGTGATATGATCAATTATATTACAATATTAAAACCCTGGAAAGACATGTTACATATGGTGATATGAAGACCATTTATATAAAATATAAACCCTGGAAAGAACTATGTTACTATTGGTGATAGAATGACATTTATTATACAAATATAAAACCCTGGAAAGACTAGTTATTTGGTCTATGAATGACCATTATATACAAATATTAACCCTGGGAACGGCTGTGTTATTGGTGAATGAATGACATTATACTGACAAATATTAAACCCTGGAAAGGACGGTTACATTGGTGATATGATGACATTTACCTACAAATGTAAACCCTGGAAAGACTATGTTACTATGGTGATAGTGAACTGACATTATAATACAAATATAAACCTGAAAGACTATGTTATATTGGTGCTATGAATGACAGTTATATCAATAACTAAACCTGGCAAAGACAATGTTACATTGGTTGTGTGAGGTTCTCATTCATCAGGTCAGGTATATCTGTTGTATCAATTAGATCAACTGGACTTTGAGTTTAGTTCTTGAGACATTTCGCTAGTCACTCGACTGGCTTTACTCAATTCGGAAAGAAGTGAGAAAGCCCGTCGGATGACTAGCGAAACGTCTTTCAAGAACTAAACTCAAGTCCAGTTGATCTAATTTGAACAAAAGAGATGTTACTATTGGGTGAATGACTGACATTACATATAAATGTAAACCACTGGAAAGACTATTACTATTGGTGATATGATGGCATTATACAAATATAAACCACTGGAAGACTATGTACTCTTGCGTGATATGAATCACATTTATATACAAATAATAAAACCCTGGAAAGACTATGTTACTTATTGGTGATATGAACCCACATTATATACAAATATAAACCTGGAAAAGACTATGTTAATAGTTGGTGATATGAATGACATTTTATCTACAAATATAAACCTTGGGAAAGACTATGTTACTATGTTGATATGAACCACATTTATATACAAAATCTAAACCCTGGGAAAGACATCAGGTTCATTCAATAAAAGTTCTGTTAAATAAGATCTGATTGGTTGGGGCAAACTTAGCACCCCATTATTAACTATAAGAACTTTTATTGAATAACCCTGTATGTTGATGTGGGTGATAAGAATCATATTTGCGGTTTATGTCATGCTAAAAATTTAAAGCATATCCTCGGATGTGACCACACCCCAGGATTTCTGGTAATGGCCACACCCCCAAACATCACTGGTCGCTCTATTACACAACCATCACGGTGCCGCCCCCAAAGATTATGCCTATGCATGCAAACTTGCCACCAAATGTTGTGACCACGCTACAGATTTGTGGTCACCCCCAAAACCCCCCAAAACATTATGGCGCCCCCATACATCCTGGGTTCACACTCCCACAACCATCCAGGTCTGTTTCCGAATCACAACCACATACACAAACCCTGTCTATGCCCCAAACATCACAGGCACCCCCCCCAAATACACACCCATGCCCCTAAATGGCATGACCACGCCTGCTTGAAATCAGCATGGGCCATGCCCCAAATATTGTGACACCAAATGGCACATCCAAGCCTCGGACTCACAAACACTCAGACACGACCACACTGTCCACACCTTAGGAATGCTATGCCCTACACCCCCGCAAAATGCAGACATGGGACACACTGCTAACAAATGTGGCAATATTGAGAACTTATAAAAACACACACAATGCTCGCGCAACAGAATGAAGCCCGAATTAACAACACAGACAAAGAGCCGGGACACGTCGACATGATAAGAGCCACTGAGCCTGTCAGTCACTCAAGTGCTGTGCTATTCAGATACAATCACCATGTTTTTCCAACTGGCTAATTCCCATGTAGCATGTTCAGAGTCGGTTCACCCACAGCATTTATTATTTACCTCCAAGTGGAAAAAATGGATGAACGTTGATATTAAAGGTTTTGCAATTAAACAATGTGCTATACGGTCCTCAGCAATGTCCACATCCTAAACTCATAAATATTAAATTACATTGACGTACTTAATAACTGTGCACCTTTTGTTTCGTCTCGTTCTCCCATCTAAAGCCAATACGACACACCGTGCACGTACAAATACTTACCACAAGTTAACGGGCAAACACGGGTACAAACTTGCTAGTAATTGATGTTAACAAAGAACAAAGCCCCTCCAAACCAAGTTTCCAATTCCCGATTACTCACGTGGCGGTTCAGACTCCCCCTGACTGCTATTTTGCTGGTTCAAAGCTAGTAAGTCAGCCATTGGCTGTGAGGTCATGTCATGGGCTTAGCAGGGCTGATTCTCCCATGAGGCACACTGAGCATTTTCTCAAGGCGACACTCTCAGTGTAAGAATAAAGTACGGAGCTCTTGGCGGTATCGTAGTGAGAGTGTGTATCGTGGTTGGGGTGTGTTCGGCATGGCTAAGCGTGTATCGATGGGGGATTCGAGAGTGTGTCTGATGCATGGTGAGTGGTGTTGCGGTGGCTGAGAGTGTGTCGTGTGTGAGAGTGTGTCTGTGGCTGGTGTGTGTCTGCCATGCGGCGCCCCAGGTATGCCAACAAGCACCATTCATAGTTGCTGCTAACTGACTACCACAACACTGAAAGCAGGAGTATAAATAGAGAAGCCGGGGGGGTCAGCTTGTATCCTAAGGGTAATGGATGGAACGGGAGATAACAAAACATAGGTTGGGGGGTGGTCCTTGTTATAAAAAATTATTTTTAGGGAGGTGGGGGTTATCCTTTAAGGGAAACTGTGACACAATACAAATGCTTTCTATATGAGGAGCTTAGTATTCCTGTTCCCTAGCTAAGATAAAGAAGACTCATAGGTCCAAAGATGGAAGAAACCAGCAGATACAGCACATCACTCCAGTCTTGATTAAAGCAGTGGTCAAAGGTAGACAGGAGTGCCAGGTTTATCCCCTTCCTGAACAGGATGGGGTGGGTGTAGGGGAGATTGGGGCGGAAGGGGAGCGGTGGTGTGGCAGGAGGAGGGGGGGTACTAGAGAACTTACTGAGCAGTTCAAACTGTGTCAAAAGGGTCCAGGAACACTGGTAGAGGGGCTGAGGTGGCAGTCCCATACTAGCTGTTATAAATTACAGAATCCATTGAGGCTCATTTGTAATTTTACCTCAGAAACAACATTGAATCAAGGAATGTAGAACACTGATGTATAAAGCATTTAATCTGGTGTCTTCATCTCTCATTTATATGGTTGTTGAAAAATGTGACCTTTTAAACATGGGGTTGTGTTTTATTTCCAGAATTCCAGTATCTCACAGTGTGGCACTGACCATTGGTTCTTTACACAGCGCAGTCCGAAGACACTGCGGATGTAATTGTTAATTACAGTTTATGGTGGTTTTAGGGGGGGAATCTTTTCAGTCTGCAGTTTCTAAATCTTGGGATTTCGTTCTCCTTTAATTTAAATTAAAGATGATTTATTAAAGACATAGCTAACAAACAAAAACATCTAATAAGCAATCACTATAATAAAAGAGGCAAACTTTAGTACAGGATAATAAATATACAGGGCAAAGTCGCATAATAGAGATTGTGAATTGCAGCAGTAATAGTGTATTTGTGTGTGTGTAACATTGTTCAAATTCAGTAATGTAAGAATTCTTCTATTGACATTCCCCTGCAGCCGTGGTAGGATCTTATACACATTATACTGTCAAGCTGTTGCTTTTAGAAGATATAGAATGTAAAAAAACAAAAGTGACCATAGTTTCATCTGCGTGGTTGGAACGGAGACTAATGAATTTGTTAGGGGGAAAATGTATTATCATCTCGGGGGATGAGAGAGACAAGATGAGCCTGTTAGTGTTATTATTCGCACTCATCTATAAGGCTCTTATAGCGAAACAGGTAAGAATTCTTCGTGTAATGAGATTATTTATTCAAATAGATTTCATCTCTGCAAAAACTTGGAATAATGTGCAACACATCTGTGCCAAATAGATAGATAGATAGGATAGATAGATAGATAGATAGATAGATAGATAGATAGATAGATGATGATGGGGATAGATAGAGGGGATAGATAGATAATGGAGAGATAGATAGATAGATAGATGATAGATAGATAGAGAGATAGTAGATAGATAGATAGATAGATAGATAGATAGATAGATGAGAAAGATAGATAGATAGATAGATAGATAGATAGATAGATAGATAGATAGAAGGATGGATGGATGAATAAATAGATAGATAGATAGATAGATAGATAGATAGATAGATAGATAGATAGATAGATAGATAGATACAGAGAGACAGACAGACAGAGAGAGAGAGAGATAGATAGTTACATATGAAAAGATACAGATAGATAAGTAGATGATTACATAGAACAATAGATAGAATGATAGACAGACAAATACATAAAAGATATACTGTAGATAGATAAGTAGGTAATTACAAATAGATAGATAGATAGATAGATAGATAGATAGATAGATAGATAGATAGATAGATAGATAGATAGATAGATAGATACAGAGAGACAGACAGAGAGAGAGAGAGAGAGAGAGATAGTTAGATATGAAAAGATACAGATAGATAAGTAGATGATTACATAGAACAATAGATAGAATGATAGACAGACAAATACATAAAAGATATACTGTAGATAGATAAGCTAGGTAATTACAAATAGATAAGATAGAATGTGATTAGATAGATAGATAGATAGATAGATAGATAGATAGACAGACTAGATAGACTAGACAGATAGACAGATCGAAAGATAGATAAGATATACAGATAGATTATAAGATTAAGTAGATAGGGAAACATATAAATAGATAGATAGATAGATAGTAGAGATAGATTTAGCGCAATAGATAGATAGAGCGAATGATAGATAGACAGATGAGAAGAGATAGAAAGATTAGAAGATAACAAATAGATAAGGAAGATAATTTGATGGAAAAATAGATATACAGACAGACAGAAAGATACGATGAGCATAAGTAGATAATTAGATTAAAACATAAATAGACAAATAGATAGGAGATAACAGTTAGATAACTAAATAATAGATGGAAAGATCATGAGATAAATTATATAGAACAATAGAGAGATAGATAGCTAGAGATAGCTAAATTTGGTCTGAGCATTACATTTGGAGTCATCTAACAGGCTGTGGAATGATAATCAGGGGTGTTGTAACTACCATGGAAAGGGTGGAGGGCAAACACTGGGGGGCCCTCCCAGAAAACCACTATGAATGAAGCAGGGATAGGGGAGGCCCCATCATAGTTTTGCTGTGTGGAGCCAGAGGATTTCCTAGTTACGCCACTGCCTGTTGTAACAGTCCCTATAGTGTGGAATGTAATGTGTAGTTAATGGGACGTTTTTGGTAGTCTATGATGTTGGTAAACTACGTAAGGTGGAATTGAACTTCAGCGGGATCAGCAGTCTAGCAGAGAACTTTTTATAAAAAATCACTCAGCTAACGTAGAGGGAGATATTCCCATTTTAAATATCCAGGAGAGCCTGTGCATTATAAAGTATATTCACAGTAACCATTACAATGACCTATTTCTTAAAATTATATAACTTTATTGGTTGTTTTTTTTCATATCTATTTAAAGCACATGATTCTGTCGTGTTTCGTGCCCACTTTGTTAGTGTGCCATTAGCTGGCAGGTAGAAAACATTGTCGTATATAAATTATATAATAGTCAATGGAAATATGTTAGTGCTGTAAATATATCAGTTATATCAGTGGCAGTCATATCTGTGGCTATAATATCAGTGGGCAGTAATATCAGTGGGCGTAAGATCAGGGGCAGTAGACGTGGGCAGTAATATCAGTGGGCCGTTAATCAGTGGCGCAAGTCAATAGCAGTTGCAGTTATATCAGTCGGCAGTCCAATTATCTGTTGGCAGTAATATCAGTGGGCAGCCATATATGTGGCAGTATATATCGTGCAGGCAGTCAATATAGTGGGCAGTTCATATCAGTGGGGTAAGTAATATCAGTGGGCAGCATATCATGTTGCTAAGTAATATCAGTCGGGCAGGCATATTCTGTGGCAGTCATATCAGTGGGCAGTCATATCAGTGGGCAGTAATTAGCAGTCTTTCAGTCAAATCTGGTGGGCAGTAATATCAGTGGGTCAGTCATATCAGTGGGCAGTTATATCTGTTGGCAAGTAATATCAGTCGGCAGTCATATCTGTTGGCAGTAATATCAGTGGGCAGTCATATCAGTGGGCAGTCATATCAGTGGGTAGTAATATCAGTGGGCAGTCATATCTGTTGGCATAATATAAGTGGGTAGTATCGTGCCGCAGTAGTCACATCTGTTGGAAGTAATATCAGTGGGAGCATTCATATCTGTTGGCATAAATATCAGTGGGTAGTCATATCTGTTGGCAGCAATATCAGTGGGTAGTCAATTGTGGCAGTAATAGCGGGGCATCAATCTGTTGGCAGTAATATCAGTGGGGGCATTCATACTGTATGGGCAGTAATATCAGTGGGCAGTCATATCTGTTGGCAGTAGTCCGGTATAATCAGTGGGCATTCATATCTGTTGGCAGTAATATCAGTGGGCAGTCCTATCTGTTGGCAGTAATATCAGTGGGCACTTATATCAGTCGGCAGTCATATCTGTTGTCAGTCATATCAGTCGGCCCGTAATATCAGTGGGCAGTTATAACAGTCGGCAGTCAATCTGTTGTCAGTAATATCAGTGGGGCAAGTCATATCTGTTGGCAGTAATATCAGTTGGCAATTATATCAGTCGGCAGTCATATCTGTTGTCAGTCATATCAGTCCGCAGTAATATCAGTGGGCAGTTATAAGCAAAGGCGCAGGCAGTCATGATCTGTTGTCAGTAATATTCAGTGGGCAGTCATATCTGTGGGCAGTAATATCAGTGGGCATGTTATGGCACAGTTATATCAGTCGGACAGTGTTATATCTGTTAGCCAGGAATATCATGGGCAGCCAATATATGTTGGCAGGTTATATCATCGGGCAGTCTATCTGTTGTCAGTAATATCGGGGGCAGTCATAATCAGTGGGCGGCAGTTATATCCGTCGGCAGTAATCTTTTGGCAGTAATAGCAGTGGGCAGTTATATCCGTTGGACAGTCATATCTTTTGCCGTAGTAAATCAGATGGCAGTATATCAGTGGGCAGTCATATCTGTGAGCAGTAATATCAGTGGGAGAACAGTTATATCAGATCGGCCAGTCAGATTTGTTGGCAGTAATATCAGTGGGCAGTCATATCAGTGAACAGTCATATCAGTGGACAGTCCTATCTGTTGGCAGTAATATCAGTGGGTTAGTGATATTGGTGGTAGTGGCAGTAATATGTGGCATTAATAGTTGCAGTAAATCAGGGAATTATATCTGTAGTAATATTCAGTGGGCCAGTAATTGTTCAGTACAGTAATCAGTGGGCATTCATATCTGTTGGCAGTCAGTAAATCAGTGGGCAGTCATACTGTTGGCAGATAATTATCAGTGGGCAAGTCCATGTCGTTGGGCTAAATAAGTGGGCAGTAATATCGTGGCAGTTTATCAGTGTGGCGTAAGGTAGTATAGCATCAATAGAGTGGGGCAGTATATGCAGTGAAGGAAGACAAGTCATATCAGTGGACAGTAACTATCTGTTGGAGTAATTCAGTGGGGTGTAATATTCGGTTGGCAGTATTCAGGTGGGTAGTCATATCTGTTGGAGTATATCAGTGGGCAGTCAGAACTGTTGGCAGTAATATCGGTTGGACACTAATACAGTGGGCAGTCATATCTGTTGGCAGTAATATCAGTGGCAGTAATATCAGTGGGCAGGCAGTATTGTTGGTAGTCAATATCAGTGGGTAGTCATATCAGTGGGACAGTATAGTCAGTCGGCAAGTCATATCTGTTGTCAGTATAATCAGTGTGGACAGAGTTAATATCAGTGGGCAGTTATATCAGTCGGCAGTCATATCTGTTGGCAGTATTATCAGTGGGCTGTCATATCAGTGGGTAGTCATATCAGTGGGCAGTTATAACAGTCGGCAGTCATATCTGTTGTCAGTAATATCAGTGGGACAGTCATATCGGTTGTTGTCAGTAATATCGTGGGCAATTATATAAGTCGGCAGCATATCTGTTGTCAGTGTATCAGTCGGCAGTAATATCAGTGGGCAGTTATAACGGTCGGCAGTCATATCTGTGTCGTATATCAGTCACAGTCAGTATGTTCCAGTAATATAGTGGCAGTATATCAGTCGCAGTATATGTTCGAGTTATCAGTGGGCCGCCAATCTGTTGGCAGTTATATCACTGGCAGTCAGTATTTGTTGTCGAAAGAAATATCAGTGGGCGTAAGATCAGTGGAGGCAGTTATATCAGCGGCCAGTAATATCTGTTGGATAATAGTAATTGGGCAGTTATATCAGTTGGAGTCATAGCTGTTGGCAGTAACTATGTGGGCAGTATATCAGTCGGCAGTCATATCTGTTGGCAGTTAATATCAGTGGGCAGTTTATAATCAGCGGCAGTTATTTGTTGGCAAGTAATAGAGTGGCATATATCTGGTGGCAGTATAATAGTGTGGTAGTATATCAGTGTTGGCAGAATAGCAGTGGGGTAGTATATAGTGTTGGCAGTAATATAGTGAGGCATTCATATCTGTGGAGTAATTTAATCAAGTGGCAGCAGTCCTATCGTTCTGGCAGTAGTAATATAAGTGGGAGCAGTAATATCTGTTGGACAATATATCAGTACCGTGGCACGTAATAAGGGGGTTTTTATTGTTGTGCATATCAGTTGGTCAGTAAAACAGCAGTGGGTCAGTCAATCAAGTGAACAGTTATAATCAGTGGACAGTCCATCGTTGGCAGTAATATCAGTGGGTAGTCATATCTGTTGGCAGTAATATCAGTGGGTAGTCATATCTGTTGGACAGTAATATCAGTGGGCAGTTATAACTGTTGGCAGTAAGTAATCCGGTTGGCACTAATATCAGTGGGCAGTCATATCTGTTGGCAGTAATATCAGTGGGCAGATAATATCAGTGGGCAGTCATATTTGTGGCAGTAATATCAGTGGGGTGTCATATCAGTGGGCAGTCATATCAGTCGGCAGTCATATCTGTTGTCAGTAATATCAGTGGGCAGTAATATCAGTGGGCAGTTATATCAGGGCCAGTCATATCTGTTGGCAGTAATATAGTGGGCCGTCATATCAGTGGGTAGTCAATCAGTGGGCAGTTATAACAGTCGGCAGTCATATCTGTTGTCCGTAATATCAGTGGGGCAGTCATATCTGTGGCACAGTAAATCAGTGGGCAATTATATCAGTCGGCAGTCATATCTGTTGTCAGTCATATCAGTCGGCAGTAATATCAGTGGGCAGTTATAACGGTCGGCAGTCATATCTGTTGTCAGTAATATCAGTGGGCAGTCATATCTGTTGGCAGTAATATCAGTGCGGCAGTTATATCAGTCGGCAGTTCATACTGTTGGCAGTAATATCAGAGGGCAAGCATATCTGTTGGCAGTTATATCACTCGGCTGTCATATCATTGTTGTCAGTAATATCAGTGTGGGCAGTAATATCAGTGGGCAGTTATATCAGTCGGCAGTCATATCTGTTGGCAGTAATAGCAGTGGGCAGTTATATCAGTTGGTAGTCATATCTGTTGGCAGTAATATCAGTGGGCAGTTATATCAGTCGGCAGTCAATTGGTTGGCAGTAATATCAGAGGGCAGTTATACAGTCGGCAGTCATATTTGTTGGCAGTAGTATATCAGTGGGATTCCATATCTGTTGGGCAGTTATATCCGTGGGTAGCCATATCTGTTGGCAGAAATATCAGTGGGTAGTCATATTGTGGAGTAAATCATGGGCTTCATATCTGTTGGCAGTAATATCAGTGGCGCATTCATATCTGTTCGCAGTAACAGCATCAGTGTGCAGTTAATATCTGTTGGCAGTAATATCAGTGGGCATTAATATCTGTTGGCAGTAATATCAGTGGGCAGACTATCTGTTGGCGAGTTAATATCGTGGGCAGTCATATCTGTTGGCAATAATATTAGTGGGGTCAGTAAATCAGTGGAGTCAGTCTATCAGTGGCAGTTAACAGGCAGTGGGCAGTCATCATAGTGAGTGAACATGTGCAGTATCCGTGGACAGTTCCATATCTGTTGGCAGTAATATCAGTGGGTAGTAATATCTGTTGGCAGTAATATCAGTGGGTAGTCATATCTGTTGGCAGTAGTAATATCAGTGGGAGGTCATAACTGTTGGCAGTACTAGTAATATCGGAGGTGGCCTACATATCGTGGCAGTCATATGTGTTGCAGTAATATCAGTGGGCAGTAATATCTGGGGCAGTCATTTTGTGCAGTCAGCATATCAGTGGGTAGTCATTATCAGTGGGGGCAGTCAATCAGTCGGACAGTAATATCTGTGTCAGTAATATCAGTGGGCAGTAATATCAGGGGCAGTTTATATCAGTCGCAGTCATATCTGTTGGCAGTAATATCAAGTGGGCCGTCATCATCGTGGGTAGTCATTCAGTGGGTAGTCAGTATCAGTCGGCAGTCATATTCAGTGTTCAGTAATTCAGTGGGCAGTAATATCAGTGGCAGTTAATCCGTGGGGCAAGTACATATCTGTTCGAGCAGTAAGATTGGCAGTAGGCAGTATATCGTGTGGCAGTATATCAGTGGGCAGTATATCATGCGTCATCGTGGGAAGTCATATCAGGGCAGTCATTCTGTGTCGTTAATATCAGTGGGCAATTATAGTCATTCATATCGTGGCAGTATATCAGTGCAGTAATATCAGTGGGCAGTAAAACAGTCGGCAGTCATATCTGTTGCAGTAATATCAGTGGGCAGTCATATCTGTTGGCAGTCATATCAGTGGGGCAATTATATCAGACGGCAGTCATATCTGTTGTCAGTATATCAGTCGGCAGTAATATCAGTGGGCAGTTATTACGGTCAGCAGTCATCTGTTGTCAGTAATATCAGTGGGCAGTCATATCTGTGGCAGTAATATCAGTGGGCAGCCATATCTGTTGGCAGTTATATCACTCGGCAGTCATATCTGTTGTCAGTAATATCAGTGGGCAGTAATATCAGTGGGCAGTTATATCAGTCGGCAGTCATATCTGTTGGCAGTAATATCAGTGGGCAGTTATTTCAGTCGGCAGTCATATTTGTTGGGCAGTATATCAGGTGGGCAGTTATATCAGTCGGCAGTCATATCTGTTGTCGTAATATCAGTGGCAGTCACATATCTGTGTCAGTCATATCAGTGGGCAGCTATATCAGTCGGCAGTCATATCTATTGGCAGTAATATCAGTGTGCAGTCATATCAGGGTTGGTTAGTCATATCCAGTCGGGCGTTATAATCAGTCGGCAAGTCATATACCTTTTGGACAGTAAAAGTAAATATACAGTGGGCAGTCATATCAGTGGGCAGTTATATCAGTGGGCAGTAATATCAGTGGGCAGTTATCGTAATCAGTTGTTGGGGGCAGTCAAATCTGTTGGTCAGTAATATCAGTGGGCAGTTATATCAGTCGGCAGTCAATCTGTTAGCAGAATATCAGGGGCAGTTATATCAGTCGGCAGTCATATCGTCGGCAGTTAAATCAGTTAGGCAGTTCATATAGTTGCCAGTAATATCAGTGGCATTATATCAGCGGACAGTCATATCTGTTGTCAGTAATATCAGACGCATAATATCAGTGGGCAGTTATAACAGTGTCACAGCAGTTCATATCTGTTGTCAGTAATATCAGTGGGCCCAGTCATATCTGGTTTAGTGCCAGTAATATCAGTGGGCAATTATATCAAGAGGGCAGTCATATCTGTGTCAGTGCATATCAGTCGCAGTAGAATATCAGTGGGGCAGTTATTACGGTACGGCAGTCATATCTGGTTGTACAGTATATCAGTGGCAGTCATATCTGTTGGCAGTAATATCAGTGGGCAGGCATATCTGTTGGCAGTTATATCACTCGGCAGTATATCTGTTGTCAGTAATATCAGTGGGCAGTAATATCAGTGGGCAGTTTATAAGTCGGCAGTCATATCTGTTGGCAGTAATATCAGTGGGCAGTTATTTCAGTCGGCAGTCATAATTGTGGCAGTAAATTCAAGTGGGCAGTTTTATCAGTCGGCAGTCATGTCTGTTGTCAGTAACTATACGTGGGCAGTCATATCTGTTGTCAGTCATATCAGTGGGCAGGTATATCAGTCGGCAGTCATATCTGTTGGCAGTAATATCAGTGGTGCAGTCATTCAGTGGGTAGTCATATCAGTGGGCAGTTATATCAGTCGGCAGTCATATCTGTTGGCGAGGGTAATATCAGTGGGACAGGCATATCAGTGGGTAGTTCATATCAGTGGTTGGGCAGATACATATCAGTGCCGAGTATATCAGTTGGCAGTCAAATAGTTGGCAGTGTAATATCAGTGGGCAGTTATTATAAGTACGGGCGTCTATCTGTTGGCAGAGTAAGTAATATCAGTGGGAGCTATAGTTGGCAGTTATATCAGTGCAGTTATACAGTGGCAGCATATTGTTGGCAGTAATATCAGTGGGCAGTTATATCAGTCGGCAGTCATATCTGTTGGCAGTAATATCAGTGGGCCAGTCAATCAGTGGGTAGTCATATCTGTTGGCAGTAATATCAGTGGGCAGCTCATTCAGTAATATCAGTGGGGAGTCATATTTGTGGCAGTAATATCAGTGGGCCAGTATAATTCAGTGGGCAAGTTTAACTTTGTGCGCAGTAATATCAGTGGGCAGTCATCTCAGTGATGCAGTTAATCAGTCGGCAGTCATATTATCTGGGCAGTAGATCAGTGTGCAGTCTAATCCTTTTGGCAGTAATATCAGTGGGCAGTCATATCAGTGGGTAGTCATATCAGTGGGCAGCCTAATATTCAGTGGGCAGTTATACAGTTGGCAGTTCAAATCTGTTGGCAGTAATATCAGTGGGCAGTTATATCAGTCGGCAGTATATCTGTGCAGTAATATCAGTGGGCAGTTATATCAGCGGAGTCATATCGTCGGGCAGAGTTAAATAGTAGGCAGTATTCTGTGTGCAGTAATTATCAGTGGGCAATTATGTCAGGTCGGCAGTCATATCTGTGTAGTCATACAGTCCGCAGTAATATCAGTGGGGCAGTTTATAACAGTCGGCCAGTATATCTGTTGTCAGTAATATCAGTGGGAGTCATATCTGTCGGCAGTAATATCAGTGGCAATTATATCAGGGGCAGTCATATCATGTTGTCATAATCAGTGGCAGTAATTCAGGGGCAGTTATTACGGTCGGCAGTCTATATCGTTGTAAGTAATATCAGTGGGCAGTCATATCTGGTGGCAGTAATATCAGTGGGCCAGCCATATATGTTGGCAGTAATAACACTCGGCAGTCATATTGTTGCAGTAATATCAGTGGGAGTAATACAGTGGGCAGTTATATCAGTCGGCAGTCATATCTGTTGGCAGTAATATCAGTGGGCAGTTATATCAGTCGGCAGTCGTATTGTGTTGGCAGTAATATCAGTGGGCAGTTATATCAGTCGGCAGTCATATTGTTGTCAGTCATATCAGTGGGCAGTCATATCTGTTGTCAGTCATATCAGTGGCAGTAATATCAGTGGGCAGTCATATCTGTGGCAGTAATATTCAGTTGTGCAGTCATAAGTGGGTAGTATATCATGTGGGCAGTTATATCAGTCGGCATCATACTTTTGGCAGTAATGATCATGGGGAGTCATATCAGTGGGTTAGTCATATCAGTGGGCAGTTAATAGTAATCAGTGGGCCAGTTATATAAGTTTGGACAGTCCAAATCTGTTGGCATAAGTAATCTCACGTGGGCCAGTATATCAGTCGGCAGTCATATCTGTGGCAGATAGTAATATCAGTGGGCAGTATATCAGTCGGCAGTTATATCAGTCGGCAGTCATATTTGTTGGCAGTAATATCAGTGGGCAGTATATCAGTCGGCCAGATACTAATCTGTTGGCAGTAATATCAGTGGGCAGTCATATCAGTGGGTAGTCATATCTGTTGGCAGTAAGTAATATCAGTGGGCAGTAATATCAGTTAACAGTAATATCAGTGGGAAGTCTATTTGTGGCGAGTAAGCATCAGTGGGCAGTAATGTCAGTGGGCAGTTATATTTGTTGGCAGTAATATCAGTGGGCAGTAATATCAGTGGGCAGTCATATCTGTGGCAGTAATTCAGTGGGGCAATTATATCAGTGGCATCATACTGTTGCAGTCATTATCAGTGGCAGTAATATCAGTGGGCAGTTATAACGGTCGGGCAGTCATATCTGTTGTCAGTCATATCAGTGGGCAGTCATATCTGTTGGCAGTAATATCAGTGGGCAGTTATATCAGTCGGCAGTCATATCTGTTGGCACGTAGTAATATCAGTGGGCAGTTATTTCAGTCGGGCCAGTCATATTTGTTGGCAGTAATATCAGGGGCAGTTATATCAGTCGGGCAGTCATTATTGTTGTCAGTCAATATCAGGGGCAGTATATATCTGTTGTACAGTATATCGTGTGGCAGCTATATAGTCGGCAGTCATATCTATTGGCAGTAATATCAGTGTGCAGTCATATCAGTGGGTAGTCATATCAGTGGGCAGTTATATCAGTCAGCAGTCATATCTGTTTGCAGTAATGTCAGTGGGCAGTCAGTCAATCAGTGGGCACTTATATCAGTCTGAAGTCATATCTGTTGGAGTACATATCAGTGGCAGTAATATCAGGGCAGTTCTATCTGTGTTGCAGTAAGTAATATCAGTGGGCAGTATATCAGTAGGCAGGTCATATTGTTGCAGTAATATCAGTGGGCAGTTATATTAGTTGGCTAGTGAATCTGTGGCAGTAAACAGTGGGCACTCATATCTGTTGGCAGTAAGTATCAGTAGTAATATCAGTAAAGTAATCAGGGGCAGTCAATTTGTTGGCAGTAATATCAGTGGCAGTCAGAGTAATGTCAGTGGGGCAGTATATTTGTTGGCAGTAATATCAGTGGGCAGTAATATCAGTGGGCAGAATATCATTTGTCAGTCATATCTGTTGGCAGTAATATCAGTGGGCAGTTATATCAGTCAGCAGTAATTGTTTCAGTAATATCAGTGGGCAGTTATATCGTCGGCAGTTCCATATCCTGTGGCAAGTAATTCAGTGGGCAGTCATATCAGTGGGTAGTCATATCAGTGGGCAGTCATATCAGTCGGCAGTCATATCTGTTGTCAGTAATATCAGTGGGCAGTATATCAGTGGGCAGTTAGTAGTCAGCAGTCATATCTGTTGGCAGTATTCATGGCAGTCATATCAGGGGTCGTAAGTCAGGGCAGTGAATTAGTCGGCACAGTCATATTTGTTGGCAGTAATATCAGTGGGCAGTCATATCTGTTGGCAGTAATATCAGTGCGGCCAGTAATATATGATGTGGCCAGTGCATATCAGTCGACAGCATATCTGTTGGCAGTATAGCAGTGCGGCAGTCAATCAGTGAGGCAGTAGTAATATCGTGGGCAGTTATATCAGTGGGCAGTCATATCTGTTGGCAGTAATATCAGTGGGCAGTTATATCAGTGGGCAGTTCATATCTGGTTGGCAGTATAGTTTGTTTTGACAGTATTCAGTGGGCAGTCATATCAGTGGGCAGTCATATCGTTGAAACAGTAATATCAGTGTGCAGTCATATCAGTGGGCAGTCATATCTGTTGGCAGTAATACGGGGCCGTCATATCAGTGGGTAGTATATCTGTTGGAGGTTAAGTAATATCAGTGGGCAGTAATATCAGTTGTAACAGTATATCAGTGGGCAGTCATATTTGTTGGCAGTAATATCAGTGGGCAGTAATGTCAGTGGGCCAGTTATATTTGTTGGCAGTAATATCAGTGGGCAGTAGTAATATCAGTGGGCATTAATATCATTTGGCAGTCATATCTGTTGGCAGTTATATCAGGGGCAGAATATCATTTGGCCAGTCATATCCTGTTGGGCAGTAATATCAGGGGCGCAGTCATATCTGTTGACAGTAATGTCAGTGGGCAGTCATATCAGTGGCAGTTATACTCCGTCAGCAGTTATATCTGTTGCAGTAAGGTCCGTGGGCAGTTATATCAGTGGGGCACTTTCTATCGTCTGCAGTCATACTGTTTGGCAGTTATATAGTCAAGCGTGATATCTATTGGTAGTAAGTTATTAGTGGGCACAAATATTGTTGGCGTAAGTTAATATCAGTGGGCAGTCATATATCTGTCAGGCAGTAATATCAGTGGGCAGTCATATGAGTGGGCAGTAAGTAATATCAGTGGGCGGTTTATATCAGTGGGCAGTCATATCTGTTGGCAGAATATAAGTGGGCAAGTATAGTAATAGTGGGCAGTAGTAGTAATATCGGGGGCAGTAATTCAGGGGGCAGTCATATCTGTTGGCAGTAAAGTAATGTCAGTGGGCAGTTATATCAGTTGGGGCAGTAATTCAGGGGCAGTATAATCAGTGGGCAGTCATCTGTTGGCAGTCATATCAGTGGGCAGTCATATCTGTTAGCAGTAATATCAGTGGGGCAGTATCGTTGGCAGTCATATCAGTGGGCAGTTCATTTCACTGGGCAGTAATATCAGTGGAAGTAATATTTCAGTGGGCAGTCATATCTGTTGGCAGTAATATCAGTAGGCAGTCAATAGGTTGACAGAATAGCAGTGGGCAGTATACAGGGGCAGTTTATCAGGGGCAGTCATTATCTGTTGGCAGTCATATCAGTGGGCAGTCACATCTGTTGGCCGAGTGCAAGTATATCAGTGGGCAGTATCTGTGGGCAGGTCATATCAGTGGGCAGTTCAGTCTCACTGGGCAGTAATATCAGTGGGCAGTAATATCAGTGGGCAGTCATATCTGTGGCAGTTAATATCAGAATGGCAGTACTATCTGTTACAGTAATATCAGTCGGCAGTATATATCAGGGGGCAGTCATATCAGTGGGCCTGGGCCAGTTATATCAGGGGAGTTATATCCCCCAAAGGGGCAGAGTAAGACCACTGATATAACTGCCCACTGATATAACTGCCCACTGATATTACTGCCAACAGATATGACTGCCTACTGATATTACTGCCAACAGATATGACTGCCCACTGATATTACTTCCCACTGATATTACTGCCCAGTGATATGACTGCCCACTGATATGACTGCCAACAGATGACTGCCCACTGATATTACTGCTAACAGATATGACTGCCCACTGATATGACTGCCAACAGATATGACTGCCCACTGATATAACTGCCCACTGAGATTACTGCCCACTGATATAACTGCCCACTGACATTACTGCCAACAGATATGACTGCCCACTGATATTACTGCCCACCGATATTACTGCCCACTAATTACTACTGCCCACTTATATTGAATGCCAACAGATATGACTGCCCACTGATATAACCGCCCACTGATATTACTGCCCACTCATATGACTGCCCACTGATATTACTGCCGACAGATATGACTGCCCACTGATATTACTGCCAACAGATATGTGTGCCCACTAATATTACTACCAATAGATATCACTGCTGACTAATATAACTGCCAACAGATATGACTGCAGACTGATATAAGTGCCCACTGATATAACTGCCCACTGA
>CM033469.1:24631446-24655592 GCA_019447015.1 Hymenochirus boettgeri
GTGGTGCCCCCCTCTATTCTGACACCCCTCCTGGCCGACCGGTATAACTGCCAACAAGATAGGCTGCACTGCTGATATGACTGAACAGATATGACTGCCGACTGATATAACTGCCCACTGATATTACTGCCCAACAGATATATGCTCCCCTGATATTACTGACAACAGATATGACTGCCGACCGTTATAACTGCCCACTGATATTACTGCCGACTGATATGACTGACACCAGATATGACTGCCCGACTGATATAATTGCCCACTGATATTACTGCCAACAGATAGGACTGCCCACTGATATTACTGACCAACAGATTGATCCCACTGTTATAACTGGGCACATATAACTGCCACTGTATGTACTGCCAACGGAGACTTCATCCCACTATATATACTGCCAACAGATATGAATGCCACTGATATTACTGCCACATATATACCCCCCACTGATATTACTGCCAACAGATATGACTACCCACTGATTCTCCAGAACACTATATAATGCCCACTGATATGACTATACTTGCCACAGATATGAACTGCCCACTATATTACTGCCAACAGATATGACTGCCCCAATGCATGATATTATCTGGACAACTAGATAGACTTACCCCACATGATATACTCTGTATCTGCCAACAGATATGACTGCGACCTGATATACCATAGGCCAACAGATATAACTGCCCACTGATATGACTGCCCACTGATATTACTGCCAACAGATATGGCTGCCCACTGATATTACTGCCAACAGATATGGCTGCCGACTGATATAACTGCCAACAGATATGACTGCCCACTGATTTGACTGCCCACTGATATTACTGCCCACTGATATAACTGCCCACTGATATTACTGCCCACTGATATTACTGCCCACTGATATTATTGCCAACAGATATGACTGCCCACTGATATAACTGATATAATTTAAGCACTAAATATTATCCATTAGACTATATAATATAATTTATATACAGACAATGTTTTCTACCTGCAGCTAAAGGCAACACTAACAAAGGGGACTAAACACGACAGAACAGGTTGCTTTTAAAATAGATATGAAAAAAAACAACCAATAAAGGTTAATATAATTAGAAATAGGTCATTGTAATGGTTACTGTGAAATATAACTTTATAATGCACAAGGCTCTGGATATTTAATGGGAATATCTCCAGCTACGTAGCTGAGTGATTTTTATAAAAGTTCTGCTAGACTGCTGATCCCTCTGGAAAGTTCATCCACCTTACGTAGTAACCAACATTCATTTAGCTGAAAAAAAACCCCATTAACTACACATTACACATATTAGGGACTGTTATCAGCAGTGGCGTAACTAGGAATCTCTGGGCCCACCAGCAAAACTATGATGGGGCCCCTATCCCTGCTTCATTCATAGTGGTTTTCTGGGAGGGCCCCCCAGTGTTTGCTCCACCTGCTTCCATGGTAGTTACACCCCTGATTATCAGTCCACATGCCTGTAGAATGACTCACAAATGTATGCTCATACCAATTTAGCTATCTCTAGCTATCTATCTATCTATTGTTCTATATAATTATCTACATATCTTTCTATCTATTTATTTAGTTATCTAACTGTATCTTCCTATCTATTTGTCTATTTATTGTTTTATCTAATTATCTACTTATCTATCTGTATCTTTCTGTCTGTCTGTATATCTATTTTCCTATCAAATTATCTTCTTATCTATTTGTATCTTTCTATCTTTCTATCTATCTATCTGTCTATCTATCTATTGCTCTATCTATCTATTGCTCTATCTATCTATCTATCTATCTATCTATCTATTTATATGTTGCCCTATCTAATTATCTTATAATCTATCTGTATATTTCTATCTTTCTATCTGTCTATCTGTCTATCTATCTATCTGTCTATCTATCTATCTATCTATCTATCTATCTATCTATCCATCTATCTATCTATTTGTAATTACCTACTTATCTATCTACAGTATATCGAAAGAGTGTGGGATTGGAAAGAGAAATGGGATTGGAAAGAGTATGGGATTGGAAAGAGTATGGGATCGGAAAGAGAATGGGATCGGGAAGAAAAGGATCAGAAAGAGCAAGGGATTAGAAAGAGTGTGGGATTGGAAAGAGAAAGGGATCAGAAAGAGTATGGGATTGCAAAGAGTATGGCATTGGAAAGAAGGATCAGAAAGAAGCTATTGGAAAGAGTGTGGGATCAGAAGAGAAAGGGATCGGAAAGAGTATGTGAGGAAGACAGTATGGGATCGGAAAGAGAATGGGTTGGAAACAGAAAGGGATCAAAAAGCAAGGGATTGGAAATTGTAGACGACCTGAAAGTGTGGGATCAGAAAGAGTATGGGATTGGAAAGAGTATGGGATTGGAAAGAGTATGGGATGGAAAGAGTTGGGATTGGAAAGAGTATGGCATTAGAAAGAGTATGGCATTAGAAAGACCAGGGATTGGAAATAGTGGGGATTGGAAAGGTATGGGAACAGAAAGAGAAAGGGATAGGAAAAAGTATGGTATTGGAAAGAGCTTGGGATTGGAAGAGTATGGGATCGGAAAGAGTATGGGATCGGAAAGAGTATGGTATTGGAAGAGAAGGATCAGAAAGACCAAGGGATTGGAAATAGTGTGGGATCGGAAAGAGAAAGGGATTGGAAATAGTGTGGGATCGGAAAGAGAAAGGGATCGGAAAGAGTATGGCATTGGAAGAGAAGGATCAGAAAGAGCAAGCTATTGGAAAGTGTGAGATTGGAAAGAGTATGGGATCGCAAAGAGCAAGGGATTGGAAAGAGAAAGTGATCAGAATGAGTAAGGGATTGGAAAGCGTATGTGATCGGAAAGATTATGGGATTGGAAAAGTATGGGATTGGAAGAGTATGGGATCGGAAAGCGTACGAGATTTGAAAGAGTATGGGATCAGAAAGAGTATGGTAATTGGAAAAAGAAGGATCAGAAAGACCAAGGGATTGGAAATAGTGTGGGATTGGAAAGGTATGGGATCAGAAAGAGTATGGCATTGGAAAGAGAAAGAACAAGCTACTGGAAAGAGTGTGGGATTGGAAAGAGTATGGATCGAAAAGAGTATGGGATCGAAAGAGCAAGGGATGGGAAAGAGCAAGGGATGGGAAAGAGCAAGGGATGGGAGTAGCGGTGAAGGGATTGAAAGAGAAGGTGAATGAGTATGGGATTGGAGAAGATTGTGGGATTGGAACGAGTATGGGATCAGAAAGGTATGGTATTAGAAAGAGTATGGCAATGGAAATAGTGTAGGGTCGGAAAGATATGGGATCAGAAAGAGCAAGGGAACGGAAGGAGCATGGCATTGGAAAGAGAAGGATCAGAAAGAGCAAGGGAACGGAAGGAGCATGGCATTGGAAAGAGAAGGATCAGAAAGAGCAAGGGATTGAAAGAGTATGGGATCGAAAAGAGAAAGGGATCAAAGAGGTATGGGATTGGAAAGAGTATGGCATTGGAAAAAGAAGGATCAGAAAGAGCAAGCTATTGGAAAGAGTATGGGATCAGAAAGAGAAAGGGATCAGAAAGGAAAGGGATCGGAAAGAGTATGGGGTCAGAAAGAGCAAGGGATTAGAAAGAGTATGTGATCGGAAAGAGAAAGGGATCGGAAAGAGTGTGGGATTGGAAATTGTATGGTATCGAAAAGAGAAAGGGATTGGAAAGAGTTATGGCATCAGAAATAGTATGGCATTAGAAAGACCAAGGGATTGGAAATAGTGTGGGATTGGAAAGGTATGGGAACAAAAAGAGAAGGGATAGGAAAAGTATGGGATCGAAAAGAGTATGGGATCGAAAAGAGTATGGGATCGAAAAGAGTATGGGATCGAAAAGAGTATGGGATCGAAAAGAGTATGGGATCGAAAAGAGTATGGGATCGAAAACAGTATGAGATCGGAAACAGTATGGGATCGGAAAGAGCTTGGAATCGGAAAGAGCTTGGGATCGGAAAGAGCTTGGGATCGGAAAGAGCTTGGGATCGGAAAGAGAAGGATTAGAAAGACCAAGGGATTGGAAATAGTATGGGATCGGAAAGAGAAAGGGATCGGAAAGAGAAAGAGATCGGAAAGAGCAAGCTATTGGAAAGTGTGGGATTGGAAAGAGTATGGGATCGCAAAGAGTATGGGATTGGAAAGAGAAAGTGATCAGAATGAGCAAGGGATTGGAAAGCGTATGTGATCGGCAAAGATTGTGGGATCGAAAAGAGTATGGGATTGGAAAGAGTACGAGATTTGAAAGAGTATGGGATCAGAAAGAGAAAGGGATCAAAAAGAAAGGGATCAAAAAGAGAAAGGGATCAAAAGAGTATGGGATCAGAAAGAGAAAGGGATCAAAAAGAGAAAGGGATCAAAAAGAGAAAGGGATCGGAAAGAGTATGGGATCAGAAAGAGTATGGCATTGGAAAGAGAAGGATCAGAAAGAACAAGCTACTGGAAAGAGTGTGGGATTGGAAAGAGTATGGGATCGAAAAGAGCAAGGGATGGAAAGAGTATAGGATCGGAAAGAGCAAGGGAGGGAAAGAGTAAGGGATGGGAAAGAGTATGGGATCAGAATGAGTATGGGATGGAAAGATTGTGGGATTGGAACGAGTATGGGATCAGAAAGAGTATGGTATTAGAAAGAGTATGGCAATGGAAATAGTGTAGGGTCGAAAGAGTATGGGATCAGAAAAAGCAAGGGAACGGAGGAGCATGGCATTGGAAAGAGAAGGATCAGAAAGAGCAAGGGACTGAAAAGAGTATGGGATCGGAAGAGAAAGGGATCAGAGAGTATATCTATCTATCTATCTATCTATCTATCTATCTATCTATCTATCTATCTATCTTTTGGCACAGATGTGTTGCACATTATTCCAAGTTTTTGCAGAGATGAAATCTATTTGAATAAATAATCTCATTACACAGAATAATTCTTCCTGTTCCTAGTAAGCCTTATAAGATGAGTGCAGTATATTAACAAATAACAGGCTCATCGTGTCTCTCTATCCCAGAGGATAATACATGTTGCCTAACAAATTCATTATCTGTTCCAAACAACGCAGATGAACTAGGTCATTTTTTTTTTACATTCTATATCTTTAAAAGCAACAGCCTTGAACAGTATATGTGTATAATCCTACACAGGGCTGCAGGGGAATTCAATAGAAGAATTCTGTTACATTATCTGAATTATGAACAATGTAACACACACACAAATACACTATTACTGCTGCATCCAACAATCTCTATTATGCACTTGCCCTTGTATATTTTATTATCCTGTACTAAGTTTGCCTCTTTTATTAATTGGATTGCTTTATTAGATGTTTTATTTGTTAGCTATGTCTTTAGATATAATCATCTTTTAATTTAAATTAAAGGAGAACGAAATCCAAATTTTAGAAACTGCAGAATCTGAAAAGATTCCCCCTAAAACCACCAATAAACTGTAAATTACAATTACAGTTCCTGCAGTGTCTTCGGACTGAGCATGTGTAAAGAACACAATGGTCAGTGACCACACTGTGAGATACTGGAATTCTGGGAAATAAAACACAAACCCCATGTTAGAAAGGTACATTTTTCAACAACCATATTAAAATGAGAGATGAGACACAGATTAATGCTTTTATATCAAGGTGTTCTACATTCTGATTCAATGTTGTTCTGAGGCTAAAATACAAATGAGCCTCAATGGATTCTGTAATTTATAACTAGCAGATAGTGGGAACTGCCACCTCAGCCCTCCTACCATAGTGTGTCCTGGACCCTTTGACACAGTTGAACATGCTCAGTAAGTTCTCTAGTACCCCGCCTCCTGCCACCGCTCCCATTCCGCCCAATCTCCTACACCCCACCCCATCCTGTTCAGGCAAGGGGATAATCTGGCAACCCTGTCTACCTTTGACCACTCTTTAATCAAGACTGAGTGATGTAGCTGTATCTGCTGTTTCTTCCATCTTTGGACCTATGGATCTCCTTTATCTTAGCATGGAGAACAGGAAGACTAAAGCCTCTCATAGAAAAGCAATTTGTATGTTGGTCACAGTTTCCCTTAAAGGATAACCCCCACCCCCATAAAAATAATTTTTAATAACAAGGACCCCCCCCCACCTATGTTTTGTTATTCCCGTTCCTTCCATTACCCCTTAGGATACTAAGCTGATCCCCCCCGGCTCTCTTATTTATACTCCTGCTTCCAGGTTGTGGTAGTCAGTTAAGCAGCAACTTATGAATGGTGCTTGTTGGCATCCTTGGGCGGCGCATGGCAGACACACACTCAGCCACACAGACACACTCTCAGCCACACAGACACACTATCAGCCACGCAGACACACTCAGCCATGCAGACACACTCTCAGCCATGGATACACGCTTAGCCATGCAGACACACCCTCAACCACAGATACACACTCTCAGCTACGGATACACGCCAAGAGCTCGTACTTTATTCTTACACTGAGGAGTGTCGCCTGAGAAAAATGCTTCAGTGTGCCTCATGGGAGAATCAGCCCTGCTAAGCCCATGACAGTGACATCACAGCCAATGGCTGACTTACTAGCTTGAAACCAGCACACAATAGCAGCAGGGGAGGCTGAACCTGCAAGTGAGTAATCGGGAATTGGAAATATGGTTTGGAGGGGGCTTTGTTACTTTGTTAAATCAATTACTAGCAGTTGTACCCGGTGTTGCCCGTATACACTTGTGGGTAAAGTATTTGTTACGTGCAGGTGTGCGTTTGGCTTAGATGGGAGAGACAGACGAAAAAAGAAGTGCACAGTTAGTAATGTACGTCATGTATTTAATAGTTATGAGTTGAGGAGGTGACATTGCTTGAGGGACGTATAGCACATATGTTTATTGCAAAACCTTATATACAACGTTATCAGTTTTTCCACTTGGAGTGTAAATATATAAATGTTGTGGTGAACCGACTCATGAACATGCTACATGGAATTAGCCATTGGGAAAACATGTTGATTGTAACTGAATATCACAGCACTTGAGTGACTGACAGGCGTCAGTGTCTCTGATCATGTGACGTGCGGCTCTTTGTCTGTGTTGTTAAAGTCGGGCTTCATTCTGTTGCGCTGAGCATTGTGTGTTTTTATTAAGTGTGCTCAATATTTTGCACATTTGTTAGCAGTGTGTCACATGTCTGCGATGTTGCGGTGGGTGAGGGCATAGCATTCTAGGGTGTGGACAGTGTGGGTCGTGTCTGTGATGTTGTGGAGTCCAGGAGGCTTGGATGTGACATTTGGTGGTCACAATATTTGGGGGCATGGCCATGCTGTTTCAAAGCATGGGCGTGGTCATGCCATTTAGGGGCATGGGTGTGGTATTTGGGGGGGTGCCTGTGATGTTTGGGGGCATAGACAGGGTGTTTGTGTATGTGGGTGTGATTCGGAAACAGACCTGGGATGTTTGGGAGTGTGACCAGGATGTATGGGGGCGGACCATAATGTTTTGGGGGGGTTTTGGGGGGTGACCACAATATCTGGTAGCGTGGTCACAACATTTGGGGGCAAGGTTGCAATGCATGGCAGTAATCTTTGGGGGCGGGGCCTTGATGGTTGGGGTATGAGAGCGACCGTGATGTTTGGGGGGGTGGCCATTACAGCAAAATCTGGGGGTGTGGTCACATTCCAGGAGGATATGCTTTAAATTTTTTAGCATGACAATAACCGCAAATGTGATTCTTATCACCCACAGCAACATACAGGGTTATTCAATAAAAGTTCTTATAGTTTAAAATGGTGCTAAGTTTGCCCCAACCAATCAGATCTTATTTAACAGAACTTTTATTGAATGAACCTGATAGTCTTTCCAGGGTTTATATTTGTATATAAATGTGGTTCATATCAACAATAGTAACATAGTCTTTCCAGGGTTTATATTTGTATATAAATGTCATTCATATCACCAATAGTAACATAGTCTTTCCAGGGTTTATATTTGTATATAAATGTGGTTCATATCACCAATAGTAACACAGTCTTTCCAGGGTTTATATTTGTATATAAATGTCATTCATATCACCAAGAGTAACATAGTCTTTCCAGGGTTTATATTTGTATATAAATGCCATTCATATCACCAATAGTAACATAGTCTTTCCAGGGTTTACATTTATATGTAAATGTCATTCATATCACCAATAGTAACATATCTGTTGTGTTCAATTAGATCAACTGGACTTGAAGTTTAGTTCTTGAAGACGTTTCGCTAGTCATCCGACTGGCTTTCTCACTTCTGAATTGAGAAAGCCAGTCGAGTGACTAGCGAAATGTCTTCAAGAACTAAACTTCAAGTCCAGTTGATCTAATTGAATACAACAGATATACCATGACCTGGATGAATGAGAACCTTCACAACCAATAGTAACATTGTCTTTCCAGGGTTTATATTTGTATATAAATGTCATTCATATCACCATATAACATAGTCTTTCCAGGGTTTTATATTTGTTATAAATGTCATTCATATCACCAATAGTACATAGTCCTTTCAGGGTTACATTTGTATGTAAATGTCATTCATATCACAAATAGTAACACAGTCTTTTCCAGGTGTTTATATTTGTATAAATGTCATTCTATCACCAATGTAACACAGCCTTTTCCAGGGTTTATATTTTGTATAGTAATGTCATTCATATCACCAATAGTAACATAGTCTTTCCAGGGTTTATATTTTGTATATAAATGTCATTCATTATCACCAATAGTAACATAGTCCTTTCCAGGGTTTATATTGTATATAAATGTCATTCTATCACCAATAGTCATAGTCTTTCCGGGTTTATATTTGTATATAAATGTGATTCATATCACCAAATATAATGTGTCTTTCCCAGGTTTATATTTGTATATAAATGTCTTCAATATCACCATAGTACATAGTCTTTCCAGGGTTTATATTTGTAATATAATGTCCATTCATATCACCGATATAACCTAGTCTTTCCAGGTTATATTTGTATATAAATGTCATTCATCCAGAGTAACATAGTCTTTCCAGGGTTTATATTTGTATATAATGTCATTCATATCACCAATAGTAACACAGTCTTCCAGGGTTTTATTTGTTTACTTGTCATTCTATCCCTTCTGAATTGAGAAAGCCATCGGTGACAGCGAAATGTCTTCAAGTAACTAAACTTCAATTCCAGTTGATCTAATTTATACCGATATACCATGACCTGGATGAATGAGAACCTTCACAACAATAGAACTAGTCTTTCCAGGTTTTATACTTGTATTAATGTCATTCTATCACCAATAGTAACATAGTGCCCTTTCCAGGGTTTATATTTGTATATAAATGTCATTATACACCAATAGTAAACATAGTCTTTCCAGGGTTTACATTTGTAGTAAATGTCATTCATATCACCATAGTAACAAGTCTTTCCAGGGTTTATATTGTGTATATAATGTCATTCATATCACCATAGTACATAGTCTTTCCGAGGTTTTATTTGGTATTAATGTCATTCATATCACCAATTAACCAGTCTTTCCAGGGTTTATATTTGTATATAAATGTTATTCATATCACTACAGTATATAGTCTTTCCAGGGTTTACATTTGTAATAAATGTCATTCATATCACCAACAGTAACACAGTCTTTCCAGGGTTTATATTTGTATATAAATGTCATTCATATCACCAACAGTAACACAGTCTTTCCAGGTTTTATATTTGTATATAAATGGGATTCTATCACCAATAGTAACACAGTCTTTCCAGGATTTATATTTGTATATAAATGTCTTCATATCACCATAGTAACACAGTCTTTTCCAGGGTTATATTTGTATATAAATGTCTTCATAGTCACCATAGTAACAGTCTTTCCAGGGTTTATATTTGTATATAATGTCATTCATATCACCATTGTACACAGTCTTTCCAGGGTTTATATTTGTATATAAATGTCTTCATATCACCAATTAGTAACATGTCTTTCCAGGTTTATTTTGTATATAATGTCATTCATATCACCATTGTAACCAGTCTTTCCAGGGTTTATATTGTTATAATGTCATTCATACCACCAATGTAACACAGTCTTTCCAGGTTTATATTTTGTATATAAATGTCATTCTATCACCGATAGTAACCAGTCTTTCCAGGGTTTAATTTTGTATATAAATGTCATTCATATCACCAATAGTAACATAGTCTTTCCAGGGTTTATATTTGTATATAAATGTCATTCATATCACCGATAGTACCACAGTCTTTCCAGGTGTTATATTTTGTATATAATGTCATTCATATCACCGAAGTAACATAGTCTTTCCAAGGTTTATATTTGTATATAATGTGATTCATATCACGATATAACATAGTCTTTACAGGGTTTTATTTGTATATAAAAATGTCATTCATATCACCGATAGTAACATAGTCTTTCCAAGGTTTATATTTGTATATAAATGTGATTCATTCACCTAGTAACATAGTCTTTACAGGGTTTATATTTGTATATAAATGTCATTCATATCACCGATAGTAACACAGTCTTTCCAGGTTTATATTTTAATATAAATGTCATTCATATCACCATAGTAACATATGTCTTTCCAGGGTTTATATTTGTATAATAAATGTCATTCATATCACCGATAGTAACACAGTCTTTCCAGGGTTTTATTTGTATATAATGTCATCATATCACCGATATGTAACATATCTTTTCCAGGTTTATATTTGTATATAAATGTCATTCATATCACCGATAAGTAACACAGTCTTTCCAGGGTTTATATTTGTATATAAATGTCATTCATATCACCGATAGTAACAGTCTTTCCAGGTTTATATTTTATAAATGTATTCATATCACCCGATAGTAACATATCTTCCCAGGGTTTTATATTTGTATATAAAATGTCCATTCAATCACGATAGTAACATAGTCTTTCCAGGTTTATATTTGTATATAAAATGTCATTCATATCACCGATAGTAACATAGTCTTTCCAGGGTTTATATTTGTATTAAATGTGTTCATATCACCGATAGTAACACAGTCTTTCCAGGGGTTTATATTTTGTATCTTAATGTATTTCATATCACCGATAGTAACACAGTCTTTCCAGGTGTATATGTATATAATGGTTCTATCACCGTAGTAAATAGTCTTTCAAGTTTATATTTGTATATAAGGGATTCATATCACCGATAGTAACTTAGTCTTTCCAGGTTTATATTTGTATATAAATGTATTCAATCACCGATTACACAGTCTTTCCAGGGTTTATATTTTATATAAATGTGATTCATATCACCATAGTAACACCGTCTTTCCAGGGTTTATATTTGATATAAATGTCATTTATCACACAATAGTACAAGTCTTTCCAGGGTTTTTTATATTTATCTATAAATTGATTCTATCACAATAGTAACCTAGTCTTTCCAGGGTTTATATTTGTAATATAAATGTGGTTCTATCACCAATAGTAACACAGTCTTTTCCAGGGTTATATTTATTATAAATGTAATTTATAATCACCAATAGTAACATAGTCCTTCTCAGGTTTTATATTTGTCATAAATTTCATTCATATCACCAAGTAACATAGTCTTTCCAGGGTTTATATTTTGTTATAAATGTCATTCATATCACCATAGTAACAGTAGGTCTTTCCAGGTTTATATTTTGTATATAAATGTCATTCATACACCATAGTAACATAGTCTTTCCAGGGTTTTATATTTGTATATAAATGTCATTCATATCACCAATAGTAACAGTCTTCCAGGGTTTATATTTGTATATAAATGTCATTCATATCACCGATAGTAACATATCTTTCCAGGGTTTATATTTGTATATAATGTGATTCATATCACCGATAGTAACATAGTCTTTCCAGGTTTTATATTGTATATAAGTCTTTATACACCGATAGTAACACAGTCTTTCAGGGTTTATATTTGTAATAAATGGGATTCTATCACCGATAGTAACATCAGTCTTTCACAGTTTTATATTGTATATAAATGATTCATATCACCGATAGTAACTTAGTCTTTCCAGGGTTTATATTTGTAGATATAAATGTGATTCATATCACCGATAGTAACCAAGTCTGTTTTTCCAGGTTATATTTGTTATAAATGTGTTCATATCACCGATAGTAACACAGTCTTTCCAGGTTTATATTTGTATATAAATTCATTTTATATCACCAAAGTAACAATCTTTCCAGGGTTTATATTTATATTAAATGTGATTCATATCACCAAGAGTACATAGTCTTTCCAGGGTTTATATTTGGTATATAAATGTGTTTCATATCACCAATATAACACAGTCTTTCAGGGTGTATATTTTAGTATATAAATGTAATTTAGATCACCATAGTACATATCTTTCCAGGGTTTTATAATTGTATATAAAATGTCATTCATATCACCAAGAAGTAACTCAGTCTTTCCAGGGTTATATTTGGTATTATAAATGTCATTCATATCACATAGTACATAGTCTTTCCAGGGTTTATATTTGTATATAATGTCATTCATATCACCAATAGTAACATAGTCTTTCCAGGGTTTATATTGTAATAATATTCATTCATATCACCAATAGTAACAGTCTTTCCAGGGTTTATATTTGTATATAATGTCATTCATATCACCAATAGTAACACCTGTCTTTCCAGGGTTTATAATTTGTATATAATGTCATTCATATCACCATAGTAACACAGTCTTTTCCAGGGTTTATATTTGTATTAATTCATTCATATCACCAATAGTAACATAGTCTTTCCAGGGTTTATATTTGTATATAAATGTCATTCATATCACCCAATAGTAACATAGTCTTTCCAGGGTTTATATTTTAGTATAAATGTCATTCATACACCAATAGTACACAGTCTTTCCAGGGTTTATATTTTATATAAATGTCATTCATATCACCAATAGTAACACATAGTCTTTCCAGGGTTTATATTGTATATAAATGTCATTCATATCACCAATAGTAACAGTCTTTCCAGGGTTTATATTTGTATAAAATGTCATTCATATCACCAATAGTACACAGTCTTTCCAGGGTTTATATTTGTATATAAATGTCATTCATATCACCAATAGTAACATAGTCTTTCCAGGGTTTATATTTGTATATAAAGTCTATTCATATCACATAGTAACATAGTCTTCCAGGGTTTATATTTGTATAAATGTCATTCATATCACCAATAGTAACATAGTTTTCCAGGGTTTATATTGTATATAATGTCATTCATATCACAATATTAACATAGTCTTTCCAGGTTTATATTGGATATAAATGTCATTCATATCACCATAGTACACAGTCTTTCCAGGGTTATATTTTATATATAAATGTGATTCATATCACCATAGTAACTAGTCTTTCCAGTGTTTATATTTGTATATAAAATGTCATTCATATCACCACATAGTAACATAGTCTTTCCAGGGTTTATTTTTATATAAATGTCATTCATATCACCAATAGTAACATAGTCTTTCCAGGGTTTATATTTGTATATAAATGTGATTCATATCACCAATAGTAACAAGTTCTTTCCAGGGTTTATATTTGTATATAATGTCATTCATATCAACCATAGTACACAGTTTTCCAGGGTTTATATTTGTAATAAATGTCATTCATATCACCAATAGTAACACAGTCTTTCCAGGGTTTATATTTGTATATAAATGTCATTCATATCACCCAATAGTACATAGTCTTTCCAGGGTTTTATATTTGTATATAAATGTCATTCATATCACCATAGTAACACGTCTTTCCAGGGTTTATATTTGTATATAATGTCATTCATATCACCATTAGTAACACAGTCCTTTCCAGGGTTTATATTTGTATATAAATGTCATTCATATCACCGATAGTACATAGTCTTTCCAGGTTTATATTTGTATATAAAATGTCATTCATATCACCGATAGTAACATCGTCTTTCCAGGGTTTATATTTGTATATAATGTCATTCATATCCCATAGTAACAAGCAGTCTTTCCAGGGTTTATATTTGTATATAAATGTCATTCATATCACCAATAGTAACATAGTCTTTCCGGGTTTATATTTGTATATAAATGTCATTCATATCACCAAGAGTAACATAGTCTTTCAGGGTTTATATTTGTATATAAATGTCATTCATATCACCAATAGTACAATAGTCTTTCAGGGTTTATTTTGTTATAAATGTCTTCATATCACCATAGTCACATAGTCTTTCCAGGGTTATATTTGTATATAATGTCATTCATATCACCATAGTAACATAGTCTTCCAGGGTTTATATTTGTATATAAATGTCATTCATATCACCATAGTAACATAGTCTTTCCAGGGTTTATTGTATATAATGTATTCATTATCACCAATAGTACTAGTCTTTTCCAGGGTTTATATTTGTTATAAATGTGTTCATATCACCAATAGTAACATAGTCTTTCCGGGTTTATATTTGTAATAAATGTCATTCATATCACCATAGTAACATAGTCTTTCCAGGGTTTATATTTGTATATAAATGTCATTCATATCACCATATAGTAACATAGTCCTTTCCAGGTTTATATTTGTATATAATGTCATTCATATCACCGATAGTAACATAGTCTTTCCAGGGTTTATATTTGTATATAAATTGTCATTCATATCACCGATAGACACAGTCTTTCCAGGGTTTATATTTGTATATAAATGTATTCATATCACGATAGTACACAGTCTTTCCAGGGTTTATATTTTGTATATAAATGTCATTCATATCACCAAAGTAACATAACGTCCTTTCCCCGGGTTTATATTTGTATATAAATGTCATTCAATCACCAATGTAACATATTCTTTCCAGGGTTTATATTTGTATAAAATGTCATTCATATCACCAATAGTACATTCTTTCAGGGTTTTATTTTGTATATAAATGTCATTCATATCACAAAGTACCAGTCTTTCCAGGGTTTATATTTGTATATAAATGTCATTCTATCACCAATAGTACACAGTCTTTCAGGTTTTATATTTTATATAATGTCATTCATATCACCAATAGTAACATATTCTTTCCAGGGTTTATATTTGTATATAAATGTCATTCATATCACCAATAGTAACATAGTCTTTCCAGGGTTTATATTTTTATAATGTCATTCATTCACCATAGTACATAATAGTAACACACTTTCCAGGTTTATATTTATATATAAATGTGATTCATATCACCAATAGTTACACAGTCTTTCCAGGGTTTATATTTTGTATATAAATGTCATTCATATCACCATAGTAACACAGTCCTTTCCAGGGTTTATATTTTGTTATATAAATGTCATTCATATCACCAATAGTAACACAGTCTTTCCAGGGTTTATATTTGTATATAAATGTCATTCATATCACCAATAGTAACACAGTCTTTCCAGGGTTTTATTTTATATAATGTCATTCAATCACCAATAGTAACATAGTCTTTCCAGGGTTTATATTTGTATATAAATGTATTCATATCACCAATAGTAACACAGTCTTTCCAGGGTTTATTTGTATATAATGTCATTCATATCACAATAGTAACATAGTCTTCCTCCAGGGTTTATATTGTATAAATGTCATCATATCACCAATAGTAACAAGTCTTTCCAGGGTTTATATTTGTTAAAATGTCATTCATACACCATGTAACACAGTCTTCCAGGGTATTTTATATTAAATGTGATTCATATCACCAATAGTAACATAGTCTTTCCAGGGTTTATATTTTATATAATGTCATTCATATACCAATAGTAACACAGTCTTTCCAGGGTTTTATATTGTATATAAATGTCATTCATATCACCAATAGTAACATAGTCTTTCCAGGGTTTATATTTGTATATAATGTCATTCTATCACCAATAGTAACATAGTCTTCAGGGTTTATATTGGTATAAATGTCATTCATATCACCAATAGTAACACAGTCTTTCCAGGGTTTATATTTGTATATAAATGTCATTCATATCACCAATAGTAACATGATCTTTCCAGGGTTTATATTTGTATATAAATGTCATTCATATCACCAATAGTACATAGTCTTTCCAGGGTTTATATTTGTATATAAATGTCATCATATCACCAATAGTACACAGTCTTTCCAGGTTATATTTGTATAAATGGATTCATATCACCATAGTAACATAGTCTTTCCAGGGTTTATATTTGTATATAAATGTCATTCATATCACCAATAGTAACAAGTCCTTTCCAGGTTTTATATTTGTATATAAATGTTTCTATTCACCATAAGTCACAGTCTTCCAGGGTTTATATTTGTATATAATGTCATTCATATCACCGTAGTAACATATTCTTTCCATGTTTTATATTTGTATATAAATGTCA
Organism: Hymenochirus boettgeri; assembly: GCA_019447015.1. Taxonomy (NCBI): domain Eukaryota; kingdom Metazoa; phylum Chordata; class Amphibia; order Anura; family Pipidae; genus Hymenochirus; species Hymenochirus boettgeri. Next base: position 24,647,872 of record CM033469.1, read on the forward strand.
TTCATATCACATAGTAACATAGTCTTTCCAGTGTTTATATTGTATAATAAATGTCATTCATATCACCGATAGTAAAACAGTCTTTCCAGGGTTTATATTTTGTATATAAATGTCATTCATATCACCGATAGTACACAGTCTTTCCAGTTTATATTTGTATATAAATGTCATTCATATCACCATAGATAACATAGTCTTTCCAGGGTTTATATTGTATATAAATGTCATTCATATCACCAATAGACATATAGTCTTTCCAGGGTTTATATTTGTATATAAATGTCATTCATATCACAATAGTAACATAGTCTTTCCAGGGTTTATATTTGTATATAAATGTTCATTCATATCACCAATAGTACAGTCTTTCCAGGGTTTATATTTGTATATAAAATGTCATTCTATCACCAATAGTAACACAGTCTTTCCAGGGTTTATATTTGTATAATAAATGTCATTCATATCACCATAGTAACATAGTCTTTCCAGGGTTTATTTTGTATATAAAGGGTCATTCTATCACCAATAGTAACACAGTCTTTCCAGGGTTTATATTTGTATTAATGTCATTCATATCACCAATAGTAACATAATGTCTCTTTCCAGGGTTTATATTTATATATAATGTGATTCATACACCAATGTTAACAGTCTTTCCAGGGTTTATATTTTGTATATAAATGTCATTCATATCACCATAGTAACATAGTCTTTCCAGGGTTTATATTTGTATAAAATGTCATTCATATCACACCAATAGTAACAACAGTTTTTCCAGGGTTTATATTTGTATATAAATGTTCATATCACCACTAGTAACACATGTCCTTTCCAGGTGTTATATTTGTATATAAATGTCATTCATATCACCAATAGTAACACAGTCTTTCCAGGGTTTATATTTGTATAAAATGTAATTCATATACCAATAGTAACACAGTCTTTCCAGTGTTTATATTTGTATAAATGTCATTCATATCACAATAGACACTAGTCTTTCCAGGGTTTATAATTTGTATATAAATGTCATTCATATCACCAATAGTAACAGTCTTGTCCAGGGTTTATATTTGTATAAAATGTCATTCATATCACCGATAGTAACACAGTCTTTCCAGGTTTATATATGTATATATAATGTGATTCATATCACCAATAGTAACATAGTCTTTCCAGGGTTTATATTTGTATATAAATGTCATTCATATCACCAATATTAACACAAAGTCTTTCCAGGGTTTATATTTGTAATAAATGTCATTCATATCACCAATAGTACCAAGTCTTTCCAGGTTTATATTTGTATATAAATGTATTCATATCACACCGATAGTAACAAGTCTTTCCAGGGTTTATATTTGTATTAAATTCTTCATATCACCGATAGTAACAAGTCTTTCCAGGTTTATTTTGTATATACATGTCTTCATATCATATATCACCAATAGTACATAGTCTTTCCAGGGTTTATATTTGTATATAAATGTCATTCATTATCACCGATAGTAACAAGCCGTCTTTCCAGGGTTTATATTTGTATATAATGTCATTCATATCACCGATAGTAACATAGTCTTTCCATGGTTTATATTTGTATAAAATGTCATTCATATCACCGATAGTAACACAGTCTTTCCAGGGTTTATATTTGTATATAAATGTCATTCATACACCGATAGTAACAGTCTTTCCAGGGTTTATATTTTGTAATAAATGTTCTTCATATCACCATAGTAACTGTCTTTCCAGGGTTTATATTTGTATATAAGTATTTTCATATCACCATAGTAACATAGTCTTTCCAGGGTTATATTTGTATATAAATGTCATTCATATCACCGATAGTAAAATAGTCTTTCCAGGTTTATATTTGTATATAAATGTGATTCATATCACCGAAGTAACACAGTCTTTCCAGGTTTATATTTGTATATAAATGTCTTTCATATCACACATAGTAACAGTCTTTCCAGGGTTTATATTTGTATATAAATGGATATCATATCACCGATAGTAACATAGTCTTTCGAGGGTTTATATTTGTATATAAATGTTATTCATATCACCGATAGTAAACATAGTCTTTCCAGGGTTTATTTTGTATATAATGTCATTCATATCACCGATAGTAACAGTCTTTCCTCCAGGGTTTATATTTGTATATAAATGTATTCATATCACCGATAGTACACTAGTCTTTCCCAGGGTTTTATATTTGTATAATAAATGTCACATTCATATCACCAATAGTAACATAGTCTTTCCAGGGTTTATATTTTTATAAAATGTCATTCATATCACCAATAGTAACATAGTCTTTCAGGTTTATATTTGTATATAAATGTTTCATATCACCATAGTAACACAGTCTTTCCAAGGTTTATATTTGTATATAAATGTCATTCATATCACCAAAGTACACATGTCTTTCCAGGGTTTATATTTGTATATAAATGTCATTCATATCACCAATAGTAACATAGTCTTTCCAGGGTTTATATTTGTATAAATGTCATTATATCACCAATAGTAACATAGTCCTTTCCAGGGTTTATATTTGTATATAAATGTCATTCATACACCATAGTAAACATAGCTTTCCAGGGTTTATATTTGTATATAAATGTCATTCATATCCACCAATAGTAACAGTCTTTCCAGTTATATTTGTATATAAAGTCATTCATATCACCAATAGTAACACAAGTCTTTCCAGGTTTTATATTGTATATAATGTCATTCATATACACATAGTAACACAGTCTTTCCAGGGTTTATATTTGTATATAATGTCATTCATATCACCAATAGTAATAGTCTTTCCAGGTTTATATTTGTATATAAATGTCTTTCATATCACCAATGTAACATAGTCTTTCCAGGGTTTATATTTGTATATAAATGTCATTCATATCACCAATAGTACATAGTCTTTCCAGGGTTTATATTTATATATAATATGTCATTCATATCACCATAGTAACAACATTCTTCCAGGGTTATATTTGTATATAATGTCATTCATATCACCAATAGTAACAAGTCTTTCCAGGGTTTATATTTGTATATAAATGTCATTCATATCACCAATAGTAACACAGTTTGTCCAGGGTTATATTTTGTATATAATGTCATTCATATCACCAATAGTAACACAGTCCTTTCCAGGGTTTATATTTGTATATAAATGTCATTCCATATCACCAATAGTACTAGTCTTTCCAGGGTTTATATTGTATAAATGTCATTCATATCACCACTAGTCAACATAGTCTTTTTTCCAGGGTTTATATTTGTATATAAATTGTCATTCATATCACCAATAGTAACATATTCACTTTCCAGGTTTATATTTGTATATAAATGTCATTCATATCACCAATAGTACACAGTTTTCCAGGGTTTATATTTGTATATAAATGTCATTCATATCACCAATAGTAACACAGTCTTTCCAGGTTTATTTTATATCAAATGTCATTCATATCACCAATAGTAACATAGTCTTTCCAGGGTTTATATTTGTATATAAATGTCATTCATATCACCATAGTAACATAGTCTTTCCGGGTTTATATTTGTATATAAATGTCATTCATATCACCAATAGTAACACAGTCTTTCCAGGGTTTATATTTGTATATAAATGGGATATTCATATCACCAATAGTAACATGTCTTTCCAGGTTTATATTTGGTATATAAATGTCATTCATATCACCAATAGTAACACAGTCTTTCCAGGTTTATATTTGTATACTGTCATTCATATCACCAGTAACACGAGTCTTTCCAGGGTTTATATTTGTATATAAGTTCTTCATATCACCAATAGTACCAAGTCTTTCCAGGGTTTATATTTGTATATAAATGTCATTCATATCACCGATTAGTAACACAGTCTTTCCAGGGTTTATATTTGTATATAAATGTCATTCATATCACCATTAGTAACATAAGTCTTTCCAGGGTTTATATTTGTATATAAATGTCATTCATATCACCATAGTAACATAGTCTTTCCAGGGTTTTATATTTGTATAAATGTCATTCATATCACCGATAGTAACATAGTCTTTCCAGGGTTTTATATTTGTATATAAATGTCATTCATATCACCAATTAACACAGTCTTTCCAGGGTTATATTTGTTATATAAATGTCATTCATATCACCAATAGTAACAAGTCTTTCCAGGGTTTATATTTGTATATAAAATGTCATTCATATCACCAATAGTAACATAGCTTTTACCAGGGTTATATATTTGTATATAATGTCATTCATATCACCAATAGTAACATAGTCTTTCCAGGGTTTATATTTGTATATAATGTCATTCATATCACCAATAGTAACATCAGTCTTTCCAGGGTTTATATTGTATAAATGTCCTTCATATCACCATAGTAAACATAGTCTTTCCAGGGTTTATATTTGTATATAAATGTCATTCATATCACCAATAGTAACATAGTCTTTCAGGTTTATATTTGTATATAAATGATTCATAAACCAATAGTAAAAGTCTTTCCAGGGTTTTATATTTGTATATAAATGTCATTCATATCACCATAGTAACACAGTCTTTCCAGGGTTTATATTTGATATAATGTCATTCTATCACCATAGTCCACAGTCTTTCCAGGGTTATATTTGTATATAAAGTCATTCAATCACCATAGTAACACAGTCTTTCCAGGGTTTATATTTTGTATTAAATGTCATTCATATCACCAATATTAACATAGTCTTTCCAGGGTTTATATTTGTATATAAATGTGCATTCATATCACCAAGTAACATAGTCTTTCCAGGGTTTATATTTGTATATAAATGTCATTCATATCACCAATAGTAACATCAGTCTTTCCAGGGTTTATATTTGTTATAAATGTCATTCATATCACCATAGTAACATAGTCTTTCCAGGGTTTATATTTTGTATATAAAATGTCATTCAATATCACCAATAGTAACATATCTTTCCAGGGTTTTATATTTGTATATAAATGTCATTCATATCACCAATAGTAACACAGTCTTTCCAGGGTTTATATTTGTATATAAATGCCATTCATACACCAGAGTAACATAGTCATTCCAGGGTTTTATTGTATATAGATGTCATTCATATCACCAATAGTAACAAGTCTTTCCAGGGTTATATTTGTATATAATTTCATTCATATCACCAATAGTAACATATAGTAATCACAGTCTTTGCCGGGTTATCTATTTTATATATAAATGTGCTTCATATCACCAATAGTTACACAGTCTTTTCCAGGGTTTATTATCTTATATAAATGTCATTCATATCACCAATAGTAACACAGTCTTCCAGGTTTATATTTGTATATAAATGTCATTCATATCACCATAGTAACCAGTTTTTCCAGGGTTTATATTTGTATATAAATGTCTTCATATCACCAATGTAACACAGCCTTTCCAGGGTTATATTTGTCTATAAATGTCATTCATATCACCATAGTAACACATTCTTTCAGGGTTTATATTTGGTATATAATGTCATTCATATCACCAATAGTAACAAGTCTTTCCAGCGTTTATATTTGTATATAAATGTCATTCATATCACCAATAGTAACACAGTCTTTCCAGGGTTTATATTTGTATATAAATGTCATTCATATCACCATTAGTAACGTAGTCTTCCCAGGGTTTATATTTGTATATAAATGTCATTCATATCACCAATAGTACCACAGTCTTTCCAGGTTTATATTTGTATTAAATTCATTCATAATCACCAATAGTACATAGTCTTTCCAGGGTTTATATTTGTATATAAATGTCATTCATATCCCAATAGTAACATATCTTTCCAGGGTTTATATTGTATATAAATGTCATTCTATCACCAATAGTAACACAGTCTTTCCAAGGTTTATATTTTATATATAAATGTGATTCATATCACCAATAGTAACATAGTCTTTCCAGGGTGTTATATTTGTATATAATGTCATTCATATCACCAATAGTACACAGTCTTTCCAGGGTTTTATATTTGTATATAAATGTCATTCATATCACCAATAGTAACATAGTCTTTTCCAGGGTGTATATTTGTATAAATGTCGGAATTCATATCACCATCGTACCCAGTCTTTCCAGGGTTTTATTTGTATATAAATGTCATTCATATCACCAATAGTACACCAGTCTTTCCAGGGTTTATATTGTATATAAATGTTCATTCATATCACCAATAGTACATCAGTCTTCCAGGGTTTGATTTTGATATACAATGTCATTCATATCACCATATACAACAGTCCTTTCCCGTGTTTATATTTGTATATAATGGCAATCATATCACACATAGTTAACACGTCTTCCAGGGTTTATATTTGTACTATAAATGTCATTCATGTCACCATTAGTACGTAGCTTCTCGGGTTTATATTTGTATATAAATGTCATTCATATCACCAAAGTACACGTATCTTTCCAGGTTTATAAGTAGATATAAATGTGATTCATATCACCGATAGTAACACAGTCTTTCCAGGGTTTATATTTGTATATGGCGGGAAAGGGTGCAGAAGCGAAAAAGTCAGGGGGAAAAGGGGCTACCCATACTCGTTCCAATCCCACAATCTTTCCAATCCCATACTCATTCTGATCCCATACTCTTTCCCATCCCTACTCTTTCCCATCCCTTGCTCTTTCCGATCCTATACTCTTTCCCATCCCTTGCTCTTTTCGATCCCATACTCTTTCCAATCCCACACTCTTTCCAGTAGCTTGTTCTTTCTGATCCTCTCTTTCCAATGCCATACTCTTTCTGATCCCATACTCTTTCCGATCCCTTTCTCTTTTTGATCCCTTTCTCTTTTTGATCCCTTTCTCTTTCTGATCCCATACTCTTTTTGATCCCTTCTCTTTTTGATCCCTTTCTCTTTTTGATCCTTCTCTTTCTGATCCCATACTCTTTCAAATCTCGTACTCTTTCCAATCCCATACTCTTTTCGATCCCACAATCTTTGCCGATCACATACGCTTTCCAATCCCTTGCTCATTCTGATCACTTTCTCTTTCCAATCCCATACTCTTTGCGATCCCATACTCTTTCCAATCCCACACTTTCCAATAGCTTGCTCTTTCCGATCTCTTTCTCTTTCCGATCCCTTTCTCTTTCCGATCCCATACTATTTCCAATCCCTTGGTCTTTCTAATCCTTCTCTTTCCGATCCCAAGCTCTTTCCGATCCCAAGCTCTTTCCGATCCCAAGCTCTTTCCGATTCCAAGCTCTTTCCGATCCCATACTGTTTCCGATCTCATACTGTTTTCGATCCCATACTCTTTTCGATCCCATACTCTTTTCGATCCCATACTCTTTTCGATCCCATACTCTTTTCGATCCCCTACTCTTTTCGATCCCATACTCTTTTCGATCCCATACTTTTTCCTATCCCTTTCTCTTTTTGTTCCCATACCTTTCCAATCCCACACTATTCCAATCCCTTGGTCTTTCTAATGCCATACTATTTCTGATGCCATACTCTTTCCAATCCCTTTCTCTTTTCGATACCATACAATTTCCAATCCCACACTCTTTCCGATCCCTTTCTCTTTCCGATCACATACTCTTTCTAATCCCTTGCTCTTTCTGACCCCATACTCTTTCCGATCCCTTTCTCTTTCTGATCCCTTTCTCTTTCTGATCCCATACTCTTTCCAATAGCTTG